>CAFUXE010000027.1:463564-475676 GCA_903364295.1 Serranus cabrilla | reverse complement strand
CAAACACTGCACAAGATGAGCTGTTGTATTGAGCTTCATGTACTTAAAAAACAACCAAACACAGACGTTGTCATATGTTGGATTTTAAGACCTTACGTGAACTTTAATGAACGTGAATCTCTTTCCACAGATGCCTGGGATCAGACAAATCGGATGAGGTCGGCATTTTGGTTTAAGGTTTTCTTAATGCAGGTTTAGGATAAAACACCATTGACATGTATGCATGTCTACAACTGTGTGCTTTTAAAGAGGCAATTGTATTAAGTAATTGCATTAGTTAATTGCAGTCTATTGCAATGTAATTAAAGGTTACTTTGCAATTGGATGGAGTCATTTTAATCTGCCTTTCTGTATTACAAGTAGAAGTAGAGCAGAAATGCAACCTGAGGGTCTCTTTACATTAAATCACTTTACATTATTATTATTATTATGTGCATGGGTTGATATTAGGGCATATTTCATATACCATGCTCTAAAATTGCCCTTTTGCCAATTGTTTACATGTACTCCCACATTCAGAGTGTAAATGTTAGTGCTTACTGCTCTCCAGTACAGAGAACATACTCAACAGTTTTAATCACAGGAGCTCATTACCACTGGAATTTCTCTATTTGTTCTCTAATTAGAATAAACACAGATGATTACTGAAAACAGTCAATGGACTGTATGCCACTTACAGTTACACTATGTACACCGTCCATGCACCGCACACAGACCTGTTAATGACTGAGCTAAACTGAACTAATGGATTGCGGTAGACTTCAGAGTTGTCAATCATCTCAAGGCTGTGTCTGACAAGCTAAGACTTTAAGGACTTTTTGAGTGGAAGTGAGGCCATGCTGAAATCTTCTGAGTGTAAAGCGATCAGGGAAAGCGGATGACAGCATGATGGCTGATTATATGATGAGACATCAGGTGAAGGTTGTGACCGATCAAAGTCTAACTGACCTGCATATTTCTGTTAAAGCTTAATCACAAATGTGATGAATGATAGTAGGGGTTGAATCGCTTTACATACTATTTGATTAGATGTTCCTGATGCTGCTGAATGTGAGGACCTCCAATAGTCAATTACATAGTTAGGCAAATTCATTTCAGATAGGTCACTTTTCAGTGTGGGTGGCTGTAGAATTTAGTCTTTTCAATTGCACAATTTTTCAGGGGGCACAATTGCCTCGAGTGATGTTACTCAAAGCAATCAGATCATCAACCATTATGTAACATTGAAAAAAAAAATACAAACTTGAACATTCATTGCCAAACTTAAGATTATGCCATTTGATATCATTACATACACGGATGTATGGAAACCAGTGGATGCCTGAAATTGTGATTGACATTTTTATTAATGACAATTAGTTACAAGCAACTAACACCAGATCTGTGCCTCATAGTTAAGTTTAAGCTATTTGGCTTACCTTAGCTTAGCTTAGGCTACAATTAGCTAGTTGGCTGCCCTGGCATTGCATCACTATTGGCCATTAGAAAGTAATAATCAGTTAAGCTTCATTGCTCTGTACTGTTCTATAATTTATTATTTCTTAAATCAACTCTGTTATTCATATTACATAAGTTAGCATCTTGTGCCACATTAGTAAGCTAGCCAACTAACATATTGGCTCCGATAGAAATGTAGCTTACTAAAGTGTTAGTAAGCAAGCAAGGTAATGACATAAAGGCAAGGGAACCCCTAAAAAAGCAACATAGGATTTTCCGATAAGATTAGTGTGTATCTTGCAAAACAAAGGTGCCTTCATGAATTGAATGCCCAGCCAATGTTGGCCCTAATGTGCCCTAGTTTTGACCACATCTTTTTTGGTCATACACGCTTAGATAAAACTCTTTGCTGGTTGTGTGTTGATGTTAGCGGACTGTGTTTCTAAGCTAATGTTAGCTAGTTGCACACTGTTGTCGCTGTAGAAGAGGCTCCCAGGAGTGCACATAAACCTCACATTCTTTGGAGTTTCCTGCCAAAACTGTCCAGAGTCCTTTACTTAAAAAATCAGTCATTGGACTGTTACAGACGACAGAGAAAGTGAATGTCCCAGTTTTCAAGTCGTGTTAAAATTATACAAACTAAGCAATTAATTCATGTAAATTGCTGATCATAGTACCATTTAAAAAACTGTTCAACTGTTTAAAATAGTCAGCAATGATGTGAAATATGCATGATTGATGCAAAAACATGCCAACACACTTGTGTGATCTTTTCAATAGACCCAGTCCAGTCTTTGAGTGATGGGCTTGGCAGCTGAAAGGTTCAGGTGTATATGTCCAACAGTGGGCTCTACTACTTAGCCTGATTAGATATTTCCATTAGAGTAAAGTTGGGTAAAGAGGTCCAGAGCTAAAACACTGAAACATCTGAGACTTGTATGTGACTGTAACAAATATCAAACACAGCTGTCCTTGATTTGAGAAAGGCTCAGTCATTACTACCTCTTAATATTGTGTCTGTTGTCAAAGCATTCATATAATTTATTATCAATTTCTAGAGCTGCTATGAGAGGGCTTTGTCTTCATTTCAATTCAAAGTGGGCTTCTGTGTTCAGCAAGGCAAATACAGCCGAGCTGAGAGACTCTCTCCAGCCTCTCCTCATTTAGCTCTATACGACAAAGGGAGATGAGTTGCATTTTCGGATGCATTCATTATTCCTCCTTTCTCTCTCACACACACTCTCTCTCTATCTCACACACACTCTCTCTCACACTCTCTGTCCTTGCTATTAAAATCTGTGGGTATTTTTGTTCCCATTAAATGAATTATACCCATTACTCTCTCTGACAACTCTGCATTGAGTGTGCGCGCCCCGATTTAACATTGTTCTAATTCCTCTCACTATTATTGCAATAAAACATTCATCATAATAATTAACCATTTTGACATCTAATTTAAGCTAATTAATTTGAGAGAAAGAATGCTTGTGTTATATGGAGCTCCGTGAATTGCCATGAAACTTCTGCTAATCATGGGAACAGCAATAAGCCTTGATGAGTTTCAACATGCTTTGGGACTTTGCAGAGACCCACGCACACACACATGGTGCACATGTTACATGGGTCACCTGTCCATTAAAAGACAATGACAGTAATCCATCTTGATAATGGCTGTAATGGCAGATGCCAGTGAGGATAGCCGAGGGTGGCCATTCTTCTCTGTGCCAATGTAATGATAGACACTTCTATGAAAATGGTCTATTCTTAGATTGTTAGCCCTGTAAACTATCTGGGTGGACGCAATCTGCCCTTTTCAAAATCAGGCTGTTGGTTTTCTCCTTATTGTTCTTCTGTTATAGAACCCTCTAGGCAGCACATTGATATACTATAATTTACGTGTCTTTATTTTCTGCATTTGGCTGAAAGCTCTGCTTGTTCGAAGAGACATGCGAGCGCAAACAGCAGTAGGCAGATATTGTTATTGGCACATTGTTTTCTTTATGATGAGGCAAACTCTTGCATAGAGTGCATTTTGAATTCTTGTATTGATTGTGTCTTTGAAACTGCAGTCCAGAAATATATAGTTGTTCTGCCAGCTTGTTTGTATGCCTTTGTGCTGCTTGGCATTGAAACAGGTACAGGTTGTACGATAATAAAACACATCTGAGGAAGGAATTTCAAGATATTTTATTTCAAGTTCCATCTGTCCATCTGTCCATCTATCCATCCATCCATCCAAATTACATGCAAAAATTTGTGTTCACTAATCTGCCATCATTCATCACATGTGTGAACATTGCTTGTGTCTTTTTCCTGGATTAGGATCCCACTCTGCACGTATCCCACCACAGTGACACCATTATGTTATATTTATGGTGAAATGTCTTCAGCAGTACTCCGACAGGTACATTTATCATACATGCTAATAGAGTGTGGAAACACTCATTTTGTCTCACGTAGTACAAGTCATTAATTAAACTTGCTTCCAAAGTGATTTGTTAGCATGCTCTACGGAAGCGCACCAGTGATAAATACTTATGTCCCGAGCAGAACAGATTGTCACACTGCAAATATAAATTCCTATTAAAGGTGTATGAGAGTGAGAGCTTGGGTAACTTTTTTTGTGACATCAGACAGGCATATAGATTTCGTTTTTTAAGTTTCATAGATGAGAAAAAATAAATTTTTTACCATGCCGGTGGCATGTCTCTGGGGATGGCAATGCCAGTTAGTCAGCCCACTCTGCTACTTTGGACCAGACTGAAATATCTCACAAACTGTTGGCTTGATTGCCTTGAGATATGTATGGCCCCTGGAGGATGAATCCTACTGATTTTGGTTATGCCCTGACACACCATATGTTTCACTGATCCTATGAAACATTTCCACAATAACCAAATGGGTTTTCACTTAATTTGGGACAGGCAACATGGTCACCAGACAATGTGTCCTGATGAATTTCAGGGTCTCTTGATTTCTTCTTTAGCGCCACTGTTTGATGGCCTGTGATGAAATATGGGATTCGTATTCATGTTCTCTACAAGACACGTTTTAATATTTCATGTAAATGTTTATGTTTGCCCAATTCTTTGGTTTAAATACCTGCAATTTCTAGCAATGGCCTCTACTGTTGTGTCGAATGCTACACAACAATACTTTAAATAATGTATATTAATAATGCACGTCTGGATCCCTTGTCTTGAAGTCAGTGTTTTTTTTTTTCAATGGATTTTGAGGGATTGATGGTTGACACAGCTTGAAGAGATTTTCACTTTTTTTTCCAAGACACAAAACACATCAGTAAATATCCTGCTCATGATTTTGAAGCTTTTACCTGTCTTAATAAGCGTCGTTGCTAACAAGTAACAAAAGTAGACTGCAGAGATGGTTGGATATTACTTTATCAATCACCTTAATGGTGGTGATGTTAAAGTTGTGTGACCATGGTGTTGTGTTTACAGCCCAACAGCGTTTCACTCCCTAAAATTGCTTTTATTCTTCAAAAATGCTCAAGTCAATTTATTTGGGTAGATTATTTACCTAAGCATAATATTTAAGTATCATAAATGTTTGTTTACCATATGACTTATTATCTGCAGGAATCCAAAATCCAATGGAAAAATCCCATTTATTGGCTTTTTGTCAAGGGAACTCCCTTAACTTCTCGTTTGGCCTATGGAAATACATTATTCCTGCAAGCTCCATAAACAGGAAAGTCTGTCACTGAGTGAGCGAGTTGTTGAGTGAGTAAATGAGTGATGAAATACACCATTGGTTGGACTTATAACGTCAGTCAATTTGGAGCTTTACCATTGGCTGTTGCTCTTTCAAAATAAATGAACAGACAGTCAGCTGCTCACGCCTTTAACTCTGTCCACACCAAACACTCTGATCCCAATCCAAAATGTGCTTGTTGTTTTTGCCACAGCCAACTTAATGCACTGTTCATGATGTTAAGGGGCGACAAGGCTCAGGGGGGGAAATGGCTAGTTGCATAACCATACTATGTGATGTGCTATTTCAGTACATAACAAACACATAATACTGGAACCACGATAGATGAAAATTTAATATCTAGACAGCACAACTATGCCTGTATCAGTATGGCCACAACAAAGCACAGTGGCAGGCCATATACCGTGTTTCTACCTTGCTTAATCTAAAGGCTTTTTCAGCATTTCACTGAGGCTTATATAGTGAGGTTTCTGCTGTTTTTAACTCAGGATGGAGAGACTGTGAAAGCAAGGTTTGTGTGCTTGAAATCCAGTTATGTGGAGCTTTTATGAATTTGAATGCTTTTTTTTTTCTAAATCAGTCCTTCAAACTGGCCATGTATCAGAGTCACTCTAACACAGTTTCCTGTGCCTCTTGCAGGTACTACTGAACAATGATGCCACATCAGAACTTTAGATTTTTTGTTCCATGTTTTGACTCAAATACCTTACCCGCAGTTTTTTTTTTTTGAAAATCCATCAAAGACTGAGAAACATAAACACATATGAAAGGATTTAGAACTGTTGGTGTCCTAGATTGTGTGCATAAAATCACAGGAATCCTTCCATCAACAATGCAAGCAAGGATGAATAATCATTTGAAGGACATCTGGTTAAAAAAATATCTTTTTACAACAAGCATTGCAAATAAAAGTCTATAAAACTAGAAATAAAGCTATAAATAAGAAAAACAGGAATAGTGCTTTGTGCTTTAGATTTTTCTTCTGAATTCTTTCTCTCCTTTTGGTGAACTGGTCCTGTGTCGTTTACGTTTACTCTTGGGTTGTTTCGACACACTCCTCCTACCCAGTTTTCACCTCCCATTTCTATTATTGGTTTTATTTTCTCTCGAGCATTGAAAGCTGCAACAAAAACTCTCATGTTTTCATTTGGCGTTGGTCCCTTTGGACCAAATTATTGGGTTTTGAATATTGTTAACAACTAACTGACTCTGGTTTTCCTAAAAATAATGTAGTTATACCTACAAACATTGGATGAGAACAGTTAGTATGTTGTCCTTAATATAGCCATGAAGCAAGATGGCAACATATTGCCAAACTCGAGGCTTTAAAACCATCCACAAATCACAAACGTTGTCCACTATTTTTATACAGTCTGTTGGTCTTACAGAGAGTTGCAATTGGTTGCATTATGTAACAAATGTGGGATCTCTGTTTTCTGACATTTTACCCCTAGAGATGGAACGACTCCTTGGGCTTTGCTGTGTTGATTTTTTAAGCTGTTTTCTGAGTCCCCAAACTTTATAATACTGCAGAGCTATACTACTAGAGTACCCTTATCAGGGCACTCTTCTAATTGTTTTAACAAGGCTGTGTTGTCCAGCAGTGGTGTGCACAGGGCATTGAGGATGGTTTCTTCTTTGCTTGTTTTAAAACCTTGTGACACTTTCATGGTTCATTTTTGCCTTAATATCACAGCAGGTGGTGGAGAGGTGGCAGAGGGGCACCTGTCCTGGTCAGTACCCAAAAAGTGCTCTTTTTGTTGGCCCCTCTTGTTAGTTCAAGTGCTGCTGTTATGTGACCTCAGGGCAAAAAGTATAACCCCTTTTCTTATCCTGCACAAAAAAAAAAGGTGCCCTTTTTTTTCTTTTTGCACCAAAAAGAGTCTGTGCACAACGCTGGCCCCCAGTCTATGGCCTGTGTACATGCATTACCATATAAGTCTGAAAAATCATCCCAGCTGAATTCTTGCAGTCGTGACTAAACTAAAATTCACCACACATATCTCAGGAAAATCTCTCATCATGTTCTTTTCAATGCAGTGTCCTGTTGCCATTTCCAGACATGCTTAGCCATTAGTGCCAGGGAAATTGATGGGATGCACACAGAAGGGGGGGGGCGCACACAGGTACGGAACTGCATAGCGTTCATGGCTCTGTCTGCCAGACTTCCGTGGCTAACTGCATTAGTTCTGCCTCAGTGACAGTTTGAGACCCCACAGAGGAAGAGACTTAGCTGCAATGAGCCACCCAGGAGGGAGCGAGTGATCAACGAGTGTTTACCTCTGAACAAAGTTTCCCTGCATTGGGAGAGGCATCTGTGTATCCGTGTGTGTTCTGGATCCGTGCATACATGAGTGTTTACTTTTACAATATCGTCAATATCTCTGTGTGTGTCTGTGCAGGTGTATTCTTGGGAGGCGGTTGAGATGTGGGGACAGTTGGGATGTGAGTATTTCTGGAACGGATATGTTGAAATGGTTTGGCATACCGACTCGTGGATTTGAGTGTCTAGCTGTGAATGTTTTTCAGGCAGATGATTAAGGTTTATTAGTATGGGACTGTACAGCCTTTCTACCTGATAGTCAGATGTCGCAGCGGCTGTTGCATGAAATTCATTGACTTTATAAGGAGGGCATGCTGGGTTTTGGCTGGCAGGGGGGCAGCGACAGCTTTGTAAATGTTTGGGAGATAAAAGGCTTGTGTGTCTGTCTGTGTGAAAAAATCTGCGTGTCTGGCCGGGGTGTAAACAATGGCTAAAGGAGTCTCGATAAAATGTCACCAGGGCGTTTGACCTTGTTTGACAAATTAAGGAGCAAATAAATAAATCGGCTTGGATTGCATCACCGCAGGGGAGTAATGCATAAGCACACACATACACACAGACAGAGAGGCAAGAGTAAATACAAAATGCAGAGCTCTAGAATTCGAAGATGTGTGTCTAGGGTTAGTGTCAGACAGCCAGGTTGATAAAAATACCTGGATTTATGAGGCTAACAAGTCTGTCCTCTTTTTTTATTAGCTCTTGGTTGTTGTCCAGTTAATGTGTTCTCTGCAGGACGGTGTCTGTACTTTGCCAAAGATTATTTGTTAGAAAAACATAAATCCACAATCACAAGTGGACTGTGTTTTTGCAGCTCAACCAGCTACTAAGTGATATGTTTTCTCAATAACAAGATTATCTTATTGCTTATTATCAATCACAGTAGTTGGAATCTCTTACTTAAACCTTCAGTATTGCACTTAGAACCTTACTGATATCGGAGTTATCACAGATTTGCATGACCGATAGCAGACCCTCATTATAAAATACAATAAACAGGCCAGTTCTCAATGCATTGGTCAACATTTTGTGGAACACCAGGCAGATGCAAACACTCAATTTTAGTTCTGGGAATGCAATGGCACATAGGTCTGCACAACTAGTAAAAATCCACAGCAGTCATCATCAAAGAAATTTGAGTTTTGTTCCCTCATATTAGCCAGGCTAAAAAACAATCAAACAGGATACTTAGTGAGTTGTGTCCCCATTCCCCCCAATCAAACCCAAACACCAGCTGCATCCAAGCTTCGTTGTTTGAGCAAGTACAAATAAAAAACACATTTTGATTTAGCCAAAACCAGCGAGCCATGAAGCGTCACTCATTATTCCATTGCTAGATATGAATATGTGTAAGATTTTATGAGATGCAGTTTTTGTACTTAGCGTCCCACCCACCTGCCGACCTTTCTCCTTCCTTTGCAGTAAGGTTTTTTTTTTTTTCCTTTTTCAATAAACCAGTGCCTCTCTTTATATATTGGTCCTTGTGTCCCTCTGTTCCCCTTGAAACCCAAACTGTCCTTGGCTTTCACGGACTTCATGCTTAAACTGGAGTGAAATACTTTTTTTTCCCTCAAACATAATTTGAACTTAACCTTGACTTCAACACACTGAACAGTTTCTCAACAAGTGGCTTGACTTTCTCTAACAGGAATATTAATATATATCCAGCCTGCGTTTAGCATATTAACACTGATATATTATGAAGAGAAATTACATTTGAAAGCACAGTAATGAATATAGAAAAAGAATATGATCATTTAGGTTCTTCTCTGAGTTGTTTTCTATTAGAATTTTTCTGTTAATCCTCATGGGGATAATTTGGCGAGAGGTGTGTAGGACTGATTTAACATTAGCCAAAATGGAAAGAGCTGTCTCATTTTACTTGTAGCATTTTAAATACACAGACAGTCCAGATGCTGCTCAGTCCCACAGTGCCCAACTTGGTGTGCAGCATGAATTTGTAACCAGACACTGAAAAAGAGCTGCACTCTGCTATCCAGCTACACTTCAGTGCATTAGCTGTCTGTCAGCATTAGCCTGTTAGCTAAAATGTGACTTTAGCAGCAAAAGATACTGCATCAGTTGGCCTATCATCAGCATCACAATTATGTTGTCTCCACTGGAAGGGGGGCTGCTCAGTTGGTAGAGTGATCTCCCAATTTTTGGAAGGTCGGTGGTTGACTCCCTGATCCCTGACCACAGCAGTCTAAATGTTGAAGTATCATCAGGCAAGATACTGAACCCAAATTGCTCCAGATGCTGCGACATTGGTTGTAGCAGGTGGCACCATGTAGGGTAGCCTCAGCCACCTGTGTGTGAATGGGTAAATGAGTGCTGTCTGTAATGTAAACACACTTTGAGTGGTTGCTATGACTAGAAAAGTGATACAAGTGCAGTCCACTTACCATTTACAGAGCACTTCATCCCATTTTCTCCATCAGAAGGACATGCTAGAGGTCAGGGCACCTTCGAGGTTCCAACCTTGTTTTTCTCCTGCATGGGCACATTAGAGAGCACTTGGACACATTTTCTCCAGTGGAAGGTCATCATAGAAAGTATTTATTCCAGATCTGGGCGACTGTAAGGGGCACTTTAAAGTCCACCGGTGTCTTTTTGGTGATACAGAGACAACAATAAAGAACTCTATACAAAGTACTTTGTTGCATGAAGTTATAACCTACTGTCCAAGCAGCATTATAGTATGTCCACAATGTGCATGTGTAGGAACTGGATACGAAAAGTGCAACTTTGGAACACCAGTAACTGATAAGTGCTGAAACAATTAATAATAATATGTTAATACATGTTATTCTTAGGAAGCTTTTGAAAGTACTCAAAGACACTTTACATGACTAATACAAAAAATTACACAATGATTGATTAGCCAATTAACTGAACATTAGCCAACAACAGTTTTGATAATGGATTCATTGTTTAAATCATTTATCAAGCTAACATACCAAACGTTTGCTGGTTCCACCTTCTCAGAAATGAGGATTTCTGCTTTTCTTTCTAGGCTTTAAAAACAAAGAAAACAAACAATTCAAAGACATCACCTTGTGTTCTGGGAAACTGGGTCATTTCAGAATGAAACTAAATGATTAATCAAACAAAAATCCAGACAGCTTAATTCATAATGAAAGTAATCATTAGTTGTAATGCTTGAAGGAATAGTCAGTAAAGGCTCTGGAGTTATGTTTGTTTTTTTCACTGGAGCCATCACACCTACATGCACACTTTTTGTTCACTTTTCTCAGCTGCCAGTAGAAGGGAGGAGACAATTTTCATCAACAAGTAAGAAAACCAAACTGCAGAATAACAGTAATTTCATCCAAGCACACTATGTTCTTAGTCATTCAAGCATAATGAAGAAAGACGTGTTCTTACGGCCAAACATAACAGAAGGTATGGTTACTAGTCGCAGTCAGCTAACATCTTCATAGACTAAAGAACGGAGTGATTGCATGGTAATCAAATATAATAAAGAAGGTATTTTAATATATGCAAATTACAGTTTTGACAGAGTCATTTGGGAGATATAATTTATTGTGTAATCAAATTTCAACTTTTTTTTTTTTTCACAAAAAGTGCAACATCCTGCTGTAAAAAGCTGTTATTAAAGTCAACACTGGCTGCTTCTGCATGGGTGTAAATAACTAGATTCACTTTCAAAATTAACTAGCTCACAAATAACCTACGTACCAACATGAGACAGGCGGCTAACTGCCAAACCTAAAATTAGTTTAAAATTGATTGGATGTTATAATTACTTCAGGTTCAGTACTTTAGAGAGATTTTAGATGCTTGAGTAAAACTGAGTGGAGGAGCGACCATAATTTGTACCATCTGCAGAGTAGCGGCCTCTTTGAAAACTACAGTGTAAATTATGCACAATCTTCTACTCATCTTTCAAGTTCATGGAGGAATACGCTCACACACACACACACATGCACACAAACCCCTTTCCTCTTTCCCAGAGCTTCTCTTCCTTTATCTAATCTGTGTTTTATTGAATATGGTAATTATAATGAAAGGCCTATCTTGCACTTGGTTTAATTTGTTTTTGTGCCTTTTTTTTCTGCTCTCTTGCTCTCTCCCTCTGGTGTGTATATGTGTGTGCTTGTGCGTGAGGGAGGCACAGCATGTGTGCTAATGAGTGTGTGTGTGTGTGTGTATTTGTGTGTGAGACAGTAGTCCCTGCTCTGACACACTTCGTTACAGTGGGACCTTTGTAATAGGGAAATAAGACATGGCTGCTGATGTCACTGGGGTTTAACTGTGGCTCGAGGGAGGAAGATGCATGCACACATGCACACAAACACACACACCCTCAGCATGCAGACAACCAAAGACATCAACAAAATTCTTCCAGCATCAGGCCTATGGGGGGTTCAGGGGATTAAATACAACATGTAACCTTGGAGACCCGCCTCTGGTTGGCTGAAACATTTACGCTCTCGGTACGCCTGTGGGGCTGTTTGTTGTTTGTGAGCTCGTGTTTTGTCGATAAAAACCTAGAATGCTTGATTATGCTGAAAAGGCACGCAGTTCCAATTTTGCCACCCAGGTAAGGACACATTTGACGCACCTTCTTCTTTTTAGTGGGGGGGGGGGGGGGGG
>CAFUXE010000027.1:436027-463558 GCA_903364295.1 Serranus cabrilla | reverse complement strand
CCCCTCCCTCTTATTCACTCACCGAGACCTCAAAGGCACAGTGGAATTAAATACAGACAGAATAAGGGAAAGGTTGTCCATTTCTTTTCAGCTCGGCAACAAAACAGATTCTGTGCTCAGAAAAATTAAACAGACATAGTCACACAAAAAAATATGCACCTTGCGCCCATTTTCTCTCGCTTTCACAGGAATACCAAGAGAATCAATTCCTCCTTTGTGGCCCTTATTTTTGCACCGAATATGATTCTAATAAAAACAAACTCCCTTCAAAGAGATCCAGACGCTGTCGAGACAGTGGCTTTCTCACCCTATTCCTGGTTACTATACACTTTTAAGTGGCCTTACAGGGAGAGGACACAGCGGGAGATGTATAGTTAGTGCAATGAGGGAGTCTTTTGATATAATGACTCCATTTGACTGGGGCCTGGGGAGCCTTGTTGGATAGCATTACCTTTAATGTCGAGCTGCTTCCACTCACTCCATCACCTCTGATGATAGTCAGCGTTAATAAATAGGAGAGTGTCTTCTTTTTTCTCGCAGCGTTTACAACAAGTCACACTCAATGGCTGTGAATATGAAACCCATGATGTTGTGTACCTATGTGTGTGTGGGAGAGAAAGAGGGAATGAGAAAGGGTGCAGAAAATATAATAAAGCAGTAGATGGCCGTAGCCCTCAGTATAAAATGACTGGCTCTGTACTGTGGATAAAATACTGCACAATGCACCCTCTGAAGTAAACCAAGCAGCTGACTCTGTCCTCAACACACACCCATACGCACCCAGTGTCTTCCTGAATAAACACTCCTTTTACATACCTCTTACAAGATGAGACCTTAGAGATGTGATTTATTCATTGTGCATGCACTCTAGTAGTTTAGTAGTTTCTTTTTGTGTGTGTGTTTCCCAACTTAAATAAAAGAACCCCATTGTTGAGTTTGTTTAATTCCTCTCATGCAGGTCAGGGTGTATGTCACCCCATTAATAAAATAAAGTTGTGTGAATGTGTGTGTGAGAGAAAGAGAGAGTTTAAACAGCTGAATATGCTAGAATCGGACCAGCAGCAGGTAGCTTCCTGTTCTACTTTTTTTTTTTTGCAGATGATGCATGACAGATTATAGACAATGATGTAATGGCATGCAACAGATTGGCGTGTGCACTCTTAATATTGTCTACAAGCATGTTAACGATGTGTTCCCCTAGTTTGTTTGTTGCCTCTGTCACTTTCCGTTCACACATGCAGCAACACTTGCTAACTGGAGGCTGCCTTTTCTCTCTGAGGGCACATGTGGCTTGTTTCCTCTTGTCTCCACATGCAGTGTTGGATGAAAGTGGCACAGAGGTGTCACACAAGGGGTTTCCCATTGTGCTTGACAGCGTCAGATTTCAATTTCTTCCTCCACTGGTACTGTGTCACTTTCCTTTCACGTATACATTTTCAGTACCTTGCCTCTGTATACAAATATCCCACTTTTCTTTCACAGACGGTTGTCAAAGACACATTTATTTCCTCCCCAAACATAATCGCTAAGTAAACAAGACCTGAACGGATGTTTCGCTGAACAAAGACCCAGCTTTGATCTCCCATTGGCATTTGTTAACATTGCAACGCTAGTCTGAAATGAAAAATACATGCTCGTTTGCTCCCTCTTTATTACCCCCCTGAGAGTGTTTTTTCCATCAAAGGCCCGCTGACGACACCTCGGGAAGGAAAGAAAGAGCCCTGAGCCAAAAGCCTCAAAGTCCATGAGGAATTGCACGTTACTGTTGCACAGCCCTGTCATTGGATTTACAGTATTTCAACAGTGTGATGCTATCCACAAAAGGGAATGACTGCAACGTAAGAAAGAAACATATGCTTATATCAGAGTGAGATGTCTTTCATTTTAATGTGGTTGTAAGCTCTTGCTGAAAGAATTTAAAAGAAATTGCCTTATTTAGGAGTTTAAAATGAACGGACAACCTTTTCCCCTCTAGCCTCAGCCTCCTGACACAGGATGCATTCAGGCACAGTTCTAAATATAGGTCATCAGAGTTTTGGCAGCAACCAAATACACAATCAAGCTCACTTTAGTCACACATATTTAACTGAAGAAATTGGACTTTGTAAACATGCCATTGTTGTCACTGTGAGGTTGCCAGGCAACCAGCAGAAACTCAGGGCCTCTTTTTCACAGTAATAATGCTAGCATTTACTTTTATGTAAAAAGCTGAATTTCTGAACTTTTTTATTTTACAGAGGCAGGTCAGCTGTTCACATCTACTTACAGTGTTTAAGCTAAGCTAAGAGCTTTAGCTCCATAGTTAACGCACAGAAACAAGATTGGTATCTTCTCTTCTAACTCTTGGCAAAATAGTGTATTTCCCAAAATGTTGAACTGTTCCAACAAATAAATAGCAAATTGACTGCACTTGTATGTCGCTTCCATAGTCTAAGTGACTGCTCAAAGTGCTTTACACTACAGACAGCGTCCATTTACCCATTCACACACCCACATTCAAACACTGGTAGCCGAAGCTACATGGTGCCATCTGCCACCATCAGAAAATCATTAACTGTTGAATACTTCAACATGTAGGCTGCCATGGTCAGGGATTGAAACACCAACGTACCGCTATCGATCTATTAACTGAGCACAGCTTCCCACGAAAATGTTAAATACTTTCCTGTTAATGTTTTGCATCAAACAATTTAAAGGCAGCAATGCTAATATTAACAGTTTTGGAATTTTGCAATGAAAGGTTTTAACTAGTTTCACGCAGGCAGAAGACCAACTACCAGGATCCCATTGACCCAGAGCAACATTTTTCAGTCTGTTTGAGATATGATGTTGTATATCCACAGATACAGCTATTTTATCAAGTTTCCTTTCAGCAAAATGCTTTGAGCAAATGTGAGTTCCCTCTGGGAAGTAAAGCAGTATGTATATCTAGGACTTTTATTGTGAAAAGTAAGAACCGAAGTAGTGGATCTGGTATGCGCTGCTTTTGTCAAGGTTGAAAGAAGTAATAAAGCCATCTTGGTTCAGACTATAGAGCTGCAATGTTGCCGTTTTGTAATCCCCATCAGTATTCAACACAATGAGATTTGTTGATGCCTTTATACAAAATGCAGAAGCTCAGGAAAATCGACCTAAAAAAAAACAGATACTGAAATTTAAATGCTTTTCCATGAACACTATCTATGTTCTGGTAAAAATACTCATGACTAAAACAACAGTTCGAAAAAATATAACAAAGTACGAATTAATCACACAAAAATCTTATACATCTGTTGTGTACATATTGAAATAAAATGATTTTATCAGTGAGATTTAGAGGTGTTCTATAGTGTTTGTTTGTTTTTTTTTAACTCAGGATAGAGCTAAGATTGCTGTTGCCCCAGCTTCAGGTGTTTATGCTAAGCTAGGCTAGTTGTCCCTTGGCTACAGCTCCATAGCTGACGCACAGGCATGAGAGTAATGGTATAGATCTCTGCATCTAAATTGACAAGAGGTAGTCTGGCTAACACACTGATTCTAAATTTTTAACACACTGAGTCTGGAAAACATGACAGAAAAAAGGCGCTACAATAAGACTCAGAAAGCAGCATTTGTACAGAGCAATCTCTCTGCTCTGTGCCTTTAAAATAAATGTAAAGTTAGTTTGACAAAGTGGACAGCACTATACATTTCTTTTACAGTTAATATATTGCAAATGACTTGATCAGCAAAATGTGAACCATGATAGTCAGAATAACAGCCAGTAAAAATGAGTATAACATAACTAATTTCTATTGTAAAGCTCCCAGTTAAGCAACATCAGTAATACACTATATTGTGTTGGGTCTGCATATAAAGACTTTGATCAGCTCTGAGGCATATATTTTGGTTTTGGGTTACATCAGTTTTGACAGGGCCATATCATCAATAGCGCAGGTCTGTTTTTGATGGGTGAGTAACAAGTAAGACTGGCTAACGCACACTGACTGAACTTTCCACACTGAGTGTGAAAAAAAGTTGCAGAACAAAGTTCAGAGTCAGTGCGTGCGTTTTCTTTGATCTTGTCAGCATATCACGCTGATAATGAAGGGGCTGTGTGCCCGCTGGTTAGATATTTCCATTTGATCTAATGAATCCCAGTCTATCACTTATAGGAAAAACAGCAGTGTCACAAGTAGTTCACATACGGTTTATAAACACTGTTTATATATTGTTGCATTAATGTGCATTTTTGAAGATAATTGATGGAATAGTTCAACATTACAAGAGATATTTATATTTCTTGCCTAGAAGCAGCTGATAAAAGGTATCCCACTCCCATGACTGTACAATAAATATGAAGCTAGTCAGCATGTTATTAGCTTAGCTTAGCTTAGTTTATCTTATCTTAGCATAAAGACTGGATGCAGGGAAAAACACCTAGCCTGGCTCTGTTAAAAACTTCTTGGTTATAACCTCACATTAACGATCCTGGACGTTACTGCACCAAGCCTGACATGTGACTCAAGTCATTCTGTCGAAGTCTCAAGTAGGTCCCAAGTCAATTTATCTTGCACTAAAATAGTAAGATACAATCGACATTGAAATATAATTTACATGTTCAGATTCCATGTATCCGTGGTTTGCAGAAATATGTTTTTTAAATGCCAATGTTTTATTCTGGCGATTGGGTTGAGTGAAAGCCATTGGCTAATGTTTGCTAGACATGGAAATGTGTGAGAACAAATAATATCGTGCCTTTTTCTTTACATTTTACACCTTAATCTGAAAGCAATGGCTTGCCATAGGCATCATGATGATCTGATGGGATCTGATCCACAGAGTATCAGGGTGCATCGAGAGGAGCTTGACTGACAGGGCAATCCTCCAATCATGACAAAGCCTTTCCCAGCATACACTGACATGCCAGGTCATGATACACAGACACTTGTAATGTCAACCTTGATACAGTAGGATGTACAGTAGGATATATATATTATCTACTATACAAGCAGAAAACAAAGTCAGACAAGTCATTCAAGTCACCATGAAGTCAGATCTTAAGTCATGATTTTTTCTGTCAAGTTGCAAGTCATCAAATCAGTGACTTGAGTCAAGTTAAGTCCAAGTCATGACTCAAGTCTACATTTCTGCACCCAGCAAAGAAGTAGTAACCAGGTACCAGCATGTAACTCCTTGCAAAACTACCATACATAGGTGCTGGTAGGCAGATTGTTAACCTTTGGGCACCCTGCTGCCACTCTTTATGCAAAGCTACGCTCGTTTTCTCTGAATAAGGAGAATCCCTGAAATGTCAAACTACTCCTTATAGTTTTTTGTCTTTAAGAAAGGTATTTACCTTGCACAGCAGTTGGATTCTCACAATATTACAATATCATGCGATCACATGAGAATTGCAGGATAAAGAGCACACCAATCCATCTTTCTGGCTTTGAGTAATACCTTCGTGTCCTGCGAGGAGCTTCTGGCAGCTAAGTGAGCGTTTGACAACACAGAGAGGGGACTGTTCATTCAAAACAACAATGCTGGCTCCTAAAGAGGTTAGCTTAGACGCTGAAGAAGCAAAAGATATATCAGAAGTGAGTATTTCTTAATTGGAGAAGGGCTAAGAACAGCAGGCTTTTGCTTCTCTCCTGACTGGCTTTAGCACAGATGGTGTGTGACAGTGACAGACAGATTGTTCATCTAATCACATGTCAGGTATGCTTTCAAAGTGCCTGCCCTTTCCCAAACAGTTTCCAATGACAGCTTCTCTGAAACAAACCATCTTACAGCATTAGGTTCTGAGGTTATAGCACACGAAAAAATACATCTAATATATAATAAAGCTGCATTTTTTAAATATATATTTTATCATTTTACCAACATGCATTTTAACAGCATATTTCTAACTGAAATGAAATGGGATTTTCTTTTTTCTCTTGCCATCCTGAGAAGATTCTTGTCACTGCAACACAAAAAACTCGGGTCGCAAACCTAACTCTGATGTTTAACCTCATCATCCAATTTTGATTGCAATCAACACAAAAGATCTCTGTCGGAAGTTTGTTTTTCTAATGTTTTCATATACATGTAAATGTGGGGCCACTGTCAGGAGCAGGCATACATCAAAATCAAGAGTGCAGATTGGCTGCAATATCCACAAATGTCACTCACAGTTCTCAGTTTATTTCATTCCTTTTTGGCCTGTTAGGGTGAAAAGTGTGGAGGTGTTGCACAACATGTGCACAGGTTGGCAGGTGTGGACCAGCACACACCCTACATTTATGTGTATGTGTGTGTGTCAGCACATGTGTGTCTGGAGGCCTCTGTCCTCTCTTGCCCATCTCCCCAGGCAGAAGACCCCTGTCTCGCCTGCCATTTCTCAGTCTGACAGCTGAGAGCTAGACAGCGGAACGAAAGAGGGAAGGAGGGAGTGTGGGGAGATGGAGAGAGGAAGAGGAGACTTGAATTTGAGGAGGATTGAAAAGAAATGAGAGAGAGGGCAGAGAGGTAGACATTCAGAGGGAGTGGCTGTCGGTAGATCGACCCCTCCCCTCCCCGTCTTCCTCTCTTTGGGGACCAGGTGTTCTCCTTCTGAGGGGGCATGACTGGAAAGAGAAAAAAAAGCCTACCCTCATGTTTCCCTTGGCATCTCTGCACCTGCATCTGCAGGGTTGGGAGGTGAGGAGGGGCCAGAGACAAGGCGTCAGATAAGGCTGGTCTCTAGAGGCTCCCAGCTTTGTTGTTACACCACCCTACAGCAGACCTCTGTGCCCCCACCAACACCCTCTCCCTCCGCCTGACACATCTCCTTGAAATGAATGCCAGGCTTTGAGTCAGCAACTCAAGCGTTTCTCCTTCCTCAGACCAAACTCTTCTCTTTTTTTTTCCAGCTGGTCAGGTATTTTCTGTTACTGTTTTTAGCTTGTTTTTGTGACAGCCGGGGAGGAGGCAGGCATTCTTTGTTGGTTTTTGTGGCCTGTATTTACCTACGCTTGCACACTTTCTATTGGTTTTGTCTTATTAAGTAGCAGTGTGTTCGGCAGTCAACTGGCAAACTTCACTGTATTCATGTTGTTGATTTTGTTTTCACATTAAAATTTGTTTCCCCCTGCATCCATGAAGGCTGTTCTCTTGTTCCACTAGTACACCAACACTACCCCGGCCCTGTTCTTCTGCTGTGCGTGCAGGCAGCTTTTGCTCTCAGTGATGTTTGTTCTTTTGTAGTAGTCATCCCAGCTCTGCAGTTAGCTTGTTTGTCTCTGTCAGCCATGTTGCGTTAGCCTACCGCTGGAGGCTGAGGTCTGTCCTCCACTGGGTTGTTCCCCCCTTGAGGTCAGGGTGTGAGTCAGAGGCCTGATTCCGTCACCCCAGGTTACCAACTCACTACTTCCTGTCCAGAATATAGAATGAGAGGAGATGGTGGCTGAGGGCAAGGCGTATCAGGCCCTGTGAGTGTGTGTACATGACCGTGTGTGTGTGCGGTGTTATTGGAAAAGCAGAGTAATTGTGATCTAGGCCACAAATCCTTTGTTTTTTTGCCCTGGTTTGACAGAGCCCAGAGGACTGACATATCCAGTCTTTATATTCAGAATTGTCATTTTACATACAGTACATGATCGTACTGGCCACTGGCATTTGTCTTCAAATCAAAACAAAACATACTTTTTGTTGTGGCAGCACGTAATCTCCTCTTACAAAGGAAACTTGTGTGGGCCCTGGGGATCAGGAACTAATCCTACAGCAGTATTTGATATTTTTGGACACTTTGGACACTAAGTTATGCTTGCAAACAGTTTCATATGTACACATCCAGAAGACATGGAACAACATTAGCATTTTGTTGCCTCTGTTTCCACATGATAAATGTAAGTCCTTCACTGTCCCTTTAGCTCCAGTTCAGCCTCCACCAACTCATGACAGAAAAGCTCCATTGCTGCTAAATGCTCCACTATGTTAACAAGATAATTGCTCACTTTGGTTGTCTGCTGTTCTGTACTGAGCAGGAAGGGTAAAGTGGCCTTATCAGAGCTTTTCTTGCTGAAAACAGCTGACTGCTGCTGCAAGAACAAGATTGATGAGAGCAGTAAGAGTGAACCCAAAATTAAAACAATTGACCTTTCTAGAAGTCTGGCCCTTCTTGGTTGCTGTTGCTAGGCCTGCCATGCTTTTGCACCTGGCATAGCAATCTGTCATTTTCAACCAGAGATATTTCAAAACTAATAAAAGCACCTCTCTGGAGTAATAGTTCTGACATATAAGAGAAGTATACAGATAAAACTACAATACACATTTAAGAGCTACATTAACAAGTATTTTTTGAATGACGATGACATTAAAATTGAGGGGGCATACAGGGGAGCATTCCATACCCATTACATTGTGCAATCAACATTTGCTACATAATTCTAAGTAAAAGCAAGAAAACTCTGTTAACTGTGCTAAAACAGCTCATGTTAGACAACATCTTCTGATCTTTCATGGGTTCATTTGTGATTGAGCTCTTCCATATTGTTTCAGACATATTCAACATCTGTCCTCTTTCCTTTGAAAAATCCAACCCCATCTACACTTTGAGGATTTCTGCTGTTATGTTAGTGGGGTCTACGGCAGTGGCCTGGTTAAGGGCCAATTTGAGCTCAAGAGAACTGCAGAATAGAGTGATAATTATCTGTGGGTTCATCACTATGAGAAACATTTTTCATATTTCAATACAACTGTAATCACCGGTAATATGCAAGCATTGATTAGTGCAGCTTTAATCACCATACCAATACGAGACTTATTCAAACTAACTTTAAGGTAATGAATGAGCCAGAGAGACAAACACTGTCTCAGGACTGTCAGAAAAGTTTGGACCTAATATGTGAAGACAGAAGTACCTGTGGCCTCAGTGGTTTGGAGAAGGTCATCTTAGGAACTGAATTAAAGTACCTGACTCCTATTCATTCCTGGGAACTGATAAGAAAAGCGCAGATGAGAGTAATTTTGGCCTGGATGGCTTTTTGCTGCAGTCTGTCCACGCTGTTGTGGAGTTATCAGACTGTAAAAGATGCTGTCGACAGCATCTTTAATAAGACCTGAGAAAAACTATAGACAACATGAATCAAAGTGGAGTGCGTCTCTCTTTGACACTCTTCACTTTCTGTCGAGTCAAACCACAGATTAATTAACCATGTTATGTTTAATCAAAAACATAATTAAAAATGTTTTGTTCTGACTTTGAAAAACATTCACATTCAGAGGAGTCATTTCCGGAATTGATTTAATTAAAAAATAATCTTTGTACTTAGACTGTATGATGCCACATTGTGCATCCAAATGACTGTTTAACAACCAATAGGATTTATGTTTAAAGGTGGGATTCCATATCATTTAGTGAACCTGATTCAAAGGTCATTGATTGCCTATAATGTCTTGACGTTGGGATATCATTGGGACAACCATTTAACCCAAGTGGCACACACAATGTCAGACGTGCCTCACCGAAGGTAAAATGAACAGTTGTTGGATGGAGTTTGGCGGGTGGAAAGATAGCAGGCAATCCGTTAAATTCACACAGAGTACGTCGAGGTCAACGGGGCGGCGAGGCTACGTCTCAGGTCAATAGGTTGTTGCAGACCTCGCCGGCCAGCAGATAAGGAAAGAGATGGGAGGAGAAATGGGCATCGGAGCGCAGGCTGTAATAGCTGTCTGCTCTGGCCTGATGAGGTGGCTGGGGAATAGAGCCCAAGGATGCCTGAGTGTGTGTGCGTGTGTGTGAAAGCGTGTGTGTGCGCATTGACTGATGGGGTGGCGAGGGATAAGAAGGCAAAGGAGGAATGAGAGCAGTATGTGTGTCAAGTTCCTACATGTGTGTCTGCATGGGCGTGCCATGTTGTGCATGTGTGAATGGCAGGGTGCGTATGTCTGATGAGGTGGCCGTGGTGAAAGGTGATAGGGCCGGGCTGTGTAAATGATGGCTGATGGGCTCTCTTGAAAGTCTATTTAGCCAGAGTAATGAAGTGCGTCTGCCAGGGGAAGAATATGAGGGACAGGCTCCGAGGCTCAGACAGACAGCTAGGTCACCTCGCTCAACCTTGTATGGAGAGAAGAGGGGAGATGGACAAGATGATTCAGTTGTAATGACTCTTATTCTCCCTGTCTGCCATGGAGGCGCCTTGAAGGACAAACAGACCGGGTCAACTCACAGCCATTGATAGAATGTCAGTCTCCACCTGTAGGTCGTCTGGCTCACTCTGCGAATTCAACATGTTTGCTTATACTTTCTTTCCTTCTTAGTTGCACCAGAGATGGATATCAAATCTCCAAATCTTGAATATATAAAGGAAGGATTCATCCTTGATCATTCAACCATATCCAATGGTTCATAACAAGCTGCAAAGTGAACCTTGAGTTGAGAATATTTTAGCATTTTAAACTGAAATATCTGAAGTTGACATTGAATGCTTGGGTAGATTCTTTGACTCGGGTAAGTATTTAAGCAGATATTTCCTCAGCTAAATAAGGAAACATTTCTAATCACCAATGCCAAGGAGGTTATGTTTTCAGTTTGGTTTATTTGTTGGTTGGTTAATTTGTCGGTTTGGCAGCAGGATTATGTAAATAAACTGCTGGCTCAATTTTCACACAACTTGGTGGAAGGAGGTATCATGGGCCAAGGAAGAACCCATTAAACTTTGGAGTGGATCTGTATCAAGGGGCGGATACAACAAACTGTTTTTACTGTTGCTAACAGTGCAAGATAGGGCGGCTGGCCTCGGTGGAGATCTGTGCTCTCTGAGTGCCCTTCCAGTTTCAAACTGTATTTGGCAAAGTGATACTTCCCCAATAAACAATGTTGCATATTTTGTTTTGTAAAAACTGTGCACATGCTTTTCCACATTCTGAAGTATCAGAAAAATGTAAGTTTTGTTAGAGAAGCTCAGGTATTATACAAGCATATACTTATAATAACAATGATAAAATCTTGGCAACTGGGTCAGATTTTGTAGTACAGATTTTTTGTAACTTTCCCAAAACCAACTATCCAACTTGCCAACTTCAGAGCAATAGTCCACATTTCTGTAGCTGAGAAAGTTGGCAAGGTTTATTTTTTCCCTTCTGTTCTGCTTTCTTATATATGATGAGTACAGGAAGATAAATGTCTTCTAAGAGTGCATATCACCCTTTAAAAGGCTGGCTTTTCACCTTGCCTTCAAGTTTGATGGTTCTGAACAGTTATCAATACTTCCCAATTAGGGTAATTGGGTAACCGTATGGTAAAAGCATGCGTGTCACACTGGGCAGAGGTAAGAACCCTGAGATCCCAGTAACCAATGGTCTAGTGGTAGTTGATGATGTGGGTACTTCTATGTAGATGGGTAGGTTACAAGAGGAGGAAATGGGTATACTTTCCTACACTCACTCTTTGACTTATAGGTGGGTATACTATTAACCACCAGAAAAAAGGTGGATTTTACCCCATATGCCTGGGTTTACCTTCCACCACACCTATGACAGTAACAGATTGTGAAAGCAGTCTAACGATTGATAGTTGTGACAGTAGAAATTGGTTCATATCACTGTAGAACCATATTGAAGCAAAAACTGGAACACTTTTTCGTGTTGAAATGGTAAAATAAAAATGGGGTTATCAATGAATATCACAGAATTACCAATATATTGCCTGTTTATAACTTTGTTATTTCCAAGGTTCACCCAGCTGTAAATCAAGAGGTGTTTGTTTGTTTTTTTATTTATTTTATTTAAAGGCCCCATTTTTCAAGTCTAACCCACCCATGAACATACGCTGGGTTGTTTTTGGGTAAGATTTTAATCAAAACCCCAAAGGCCATTCCTTCCTGAAGGCAACCACCAGATCAGTCACATGTATCCCTGCTCGTAGAAGAAGGCTATCTTGTGATAGGCAAAAACAGATCGTCTCTGTTTCTAGGCTGTCAAGTGAGGGACTGCCGTGTTTCCCTCATGACCCCAGACTTTTACAGCAGTAGATCCAAACTCCACTTTTCTTCTTCTTCTTCTTCCTCTTGTGTCTATGAACCTGTGCCAGGCCATGTGAAGTTCAGAGTGGAATGAGAGGTCGGATTGGGATGTAGGGGGAGGCTGATCAGTGATTTTTGAAGGAAGCGGACAGAAGGCTAGAGTGACAGGCACACGAAAAGTTTTTTGGTAAGCTATTGAGGTCAGGGAATAAGGAAAGTAGAGCAAAACCATGGTGATTACATCTTGAAAGTCCATGGGATTCTTTTGGGATCGCTGAATGTCTTTTCATGAAAATTCATGTGCTAAAAACAACAGTAAAAGCTCAGGATGTGGTCCATGAGGACTTAAAGCAATAAGCCGGTTTCTGCTTTGATTGAACAAATGGTTCATATTTTTTTGTCTATGAATGTTTGTAGGCATGTCTCCTCTGACTGTAACAAAGGCCGCTTTAATCAAAATTCACATTTTTTTTAGCCATGCTTCTGGCTGTAGGGACTGCAATGTCAGCTTGTTGGTCCATCGCTTTGGTCCAGAAATATTTGAACATCTATTGATAGATTGCCATGGTCATGCTCACATTAATGGTGCCCAAGTCTGAAATATGAATGACATTGACATTTTTGGCTTTAACTGAAATGTTTCACAAACTTTTACATGAATTGCCATGAAATTTGGTGAATACATTTTTGTTTCACAGAGCATCAATCAAGTGAGTTTGGTAAGCCCCTAACTTTTCTGCCAGCATCAACAGACCAAAGCTCATTCTGGGAACACCTATGAATTGGCTATATATAGACGTTAATGGTTCCCAGATCCTAAGTACTTTAGGGAATCCCTGACTTTTCATTTTACACAGTCATGAGGTTCACATTTGTGTTTTTTAAACTATCAACTATCAACAACCACTGGATGGATTACAACGAACTTTGGTAAAAAACAAAAAAATAAAAACATTCATGTTAACGTCAGAATGACTTTGAACTCATTTTTTAAACTCATTCTTCAGTGCAGATTATTAAATAAACTATCCAGTACAGTTTCTGAACAAATACATACAAAACTCACATAATTTCCGTCGTTGTCAGCTGAACTTTTTGTTCAATGCTAATTCAACAATGCTAACAGCATGCTAACATTCTGAAAAATAAACAAAAAAAGAACTTATGGGAGCGACCACATGCTTTTTATTGGATTAGCTGTTTGAAGGACTTTTAGCTTCTCCTGTTTCTTCTTTTTTATTTTTTTTTTTTTTGCAAAAGACCATTTTTGACCATTCTACTGACACACAGCATGCCAGGCGTCACTCAGTTAAAGAAGCATTGGAGAATTGGGACATGGCTGCATGAATTACAATGCAAGCAACATCACTGCTACGCAACTGCTACATGTCTGTACTTGTCCACGGATGCTGAATGTGGAAAGTATGGCTGAGCCTTAAACCTCTAGACAAGTGAACTGGGACTCAGTTTCCTGTTTGTCTGTTAATGGTTAATGATCAGTTAATGAGGTCAAAGAAAACATTTGAATCAAAATCCCTACAGCTGCTTAAAAATATCATGTTAGCACTGTCATCTTCTCACTCACCAAGCTAAACCCAGGATGTCCCGACAAATTAGATAGTGGAGATAGTGAAAGGGCAGCAGAATTTGTCTGAAATAGCCAGCCAAAAACAGTCCTATCCTCACAAGGACAATACTAGCATGGCATTACTAAGCATGTATAATGTAGGGATGCAAATTCAGATTATGATATTACTAAGGAGGTGACAGGTGCAGTCAGACCTTTCTTTAAAACTGACACAGTGCTATTGTTATAGGTCTGGCTATACAGACTACTATTGTTCATGTTTGCATGTTAGCATGCTAACATTTGCATTTGGCTCAAACCACACCTGTGCCTCAGCACAGCCTCACAGAGCAGACTTAGTGCTGTTTTCAGATCAGCTACATGATATTCCCAAGTGAAAAGGACAAAACACACATTAGATAACTTCAATGACACTGTTTATTTATCACCACTTGACCTGTGCGTGTGTGTGCATGTGTGTGTGTGTACTTTATGCCTCACCATGTATTGTCTGTGTATGTCCGTATTTATCTGTGAATGCCTCTCTTGTATGATTGTAAAACCTTTGATATCTAGCTCGATTGTGATAGCCCCCCTCCCTGTACATGAACACATATTCTGCTAGTAAAAATACACAACAGGCCAAAACAACTCAACTGGTGTCTTCGCTACACACAACAAGGCCCAGCATCTGTTAACGGTGAAAAGTAACAATCAAATAAGAACATCAACTTAATCCTTGGTTGGTGTGAAGAGTTTGCTTTTTAGGCTGAAGCACTCCTCTTCATTTGAATTGATACAAGTCTTGATTTTGTAGCACTTGGTATTATTAGATTGAATGACGTTATGAGGTGTAGAAACTAACCAATGGTTACACAGTTTTCAGAAAAAAGTATATTGTGTATATATATAGTTATATATAGATTTATATTCATTTATAAGCTTTTTAAAATAGCACAGTAAACACTTTGCACACATGATAAAAACCACTGAGTGTGTCTGATTGTTTATGTATAGGCCAATGGCGTCAAGGGAACCATGTCCCGGTAAAGGGTCATTTCACTTTCTCAGCAGTCAGCTCAGGAAGGAACTTGAGAACTGTTAGTCACTAGTTTAAAAATGAGAACATTCATTTGTGATATTTTATTGATAAACTAAACATGAGGATTGGTTTATCTCCTTTCTCTACGCAGTGTTCTTAATCTCCTTCCTGAAGTGGCTAAACTTTGAAAGAGGACTGAACCCGGCTCCGGGCAGCATGTTCCTGTCTGTAACGGTAAGTTGGAATACTTTAGTCTGCACACTTTAACCACACAGAAAGAACAACAGAAACAAAAAAGAGAAGTTATATAAAGACAGTCAAGTCAAAAAACCGGAGATACAGAATTTATAGTACTGCACATCATCTCTGCTCGTCCCCTTTTCCTTCTTTTTTTTCTGTGTCATTTTATACCTGTACAACACCTGCTCCCTCTCCGTCTAATTGTGTCTCTCGCTTCCTCTCCAGCTGTCCGTCTCCAATTTTCCCCCACACAGTCTCTGTACAGTTGGCTTAGTGGTGACCATAGAAATAGCTAAAGGGTTCCGTGTGACATTGGTTGAAGTTTGTACAGAAACATTTTCAGTTTTTTCTTCATGTAAACAGGCACACACAGATCTCTAGAGGCTAACTCCTCAGTCAAAAAACACACACCTCGGCGAGTTAATCGCTCGTTCTTCTTCTTGTTTTGTATTCCTCTGTTCGCTTCCTCTCATCCGTTTGCTGATGATGACTTTTATAATTTCACATATCGAGTGTTTCGGCCTCGGTCTCAGTCCTGCTGAGAGGAATAAGGCCTTGGATTGCTCCTCAGATATCTAGAGGTTTACAGCTACTCAGTATTTAGTTCTCCTCCCCTCCCTCGGCAACCACTGCCAAGGCTTTGTTACAGTTCACCACCCAAGATAATGAAGCTTAACCAAGGTTGCTGTTGTCCAGGTTGCTGTTTGTGTAGTTTGATATCGCTGTCTCCAGCATCAGTGTTGGTGGTCTAGTACCGAAATTCACGCTGTCTCCGACAGGTCCACGTGGAACGAGCTAGCAAATCCTTTTGCGGGCTGAAAAGACAGAGAACACACTTGTTAAGATAAATGGCATCCTGTCCCTCGAGACTCTTTAGTGACACAATGGGCTCAAAATACCATCTATTGAAGGATACGTGCCACAAAGGACTCTGTGTGAAGCTATTTATATACCCTAAAGACTGGTTCCCGCAGTATAATGGTAAAACTAATTTGGGAATTGGGTAAAAACATGTCCATCAGTGAAGATAAATGTTCAAATTTTGGTGGCTACATAATGCATGCATAAAAAATACACAGAGCACTAATTGCTTCATTAATTATCTATAAATGGATCATTAAACATTTATAAACCCTTTATCAAGGCAACCCTGGTGATCAGAGCATCGCCGTAGCCAGTAGTAGCACACGGTGCTATTTTTAAAAGTAGAACATGATGCCAATTGGTTAATAGAGCCTCAGCCTCTGGGACTGCTCTCATCTTTTTTACAGACTGATGAACAACAGAACCTCTGCAACCTGGAATCAATTTATTTCAAAAGACTAGGAAAATAGGTGAAATCATAAATCAAAAAAGTAAAAAAGAAATATAATAAAGTTGTGAGTTTTGGACAGAGCGAATATGGAGTGCATTTATCCTAACCCTGCGAGGCAGACGAGATGAGCAGACGCGCAGGCAGCTATATTTGGAGCAAAGCAGGCTCTAGCACCTAAAGGCTAAATACAAATTATTTTTCACACAGACCTGATGTGCAAGAAGAAGATTGCTTGGCTCTGTTTGCTAAGTTGCAAACAAGGGGGAAAAAAAGGTTATAGTGCTCTGCGTTTACCTGGGAGACAGCCCACAGACAGTCAGCATGCAGTATCATGGAGGATGGTGGTTAACATGGTGGTGACTTGACTGGAAATGACTTCTCTACTGAATGTGTATATCGAATCCATTCTCTACTCTTAGAGCTAATAGAATATTCATGTAATGTGGGAGCTTGGAAAGCAATTGACATCTACAAGAAGTGTCCTGCCATTATTTTCAAAGAATCCCCTTCTGCTCCTTTAGCAAGCTGGAAACTCAATTTTATTCCAATGGACATCAATACATATTTTTGCTGCCAAATTAAAACAACATTACATCACATTACAACTTTTTTACCTATAAATTGCAGCTTCAGAATATTTTGAGACTACACTGACTTGAAATAGGGAGAATGGGCCTCTGTCATTCCCCCTGGTCTCGCACTGTAACTTGTGATTTTGCCTCAAGAAGTGGCTGTAGGGGACCAAGGCATCACCTGCTATGTCACTGTTTATTTGGTGGAACTGGATTATATTTAATAGAGAAAATGTTTTCTGATATTCTCTCTCTGGTATTCTTTTCCTCAACTCTTGTTGATTTTGGAGTTTTCGGATGGACTGGAATCTTAATTTGTTGCTTAAGTAAATAAAACCACTAACTGCTGCAAGCTGTACTTGCAGTCAGTAAGCTGTGATGCTAGGACTGCTCAGAGCACCAACAAGTGTTGGTGTTTACACTGCTGGCAAAGGAGCTTTGGACCACTGGGAGGAACAGGTTTTCAGGTCTGGGGCAGGAGCTTCAATGTGTGAATGTCGAAGGACATTATGGCAGAGCGGTAGAGACCAAAGAGTGACCGAGCAAGAGACTGCCAGATAAAAGTAAATCTTGGAGTGGATTTTGGAGAGCTTCCAGAGAAAAAAGGCTGCTGAGCTGGACTTCTTGTTGGTGGACTTGTGAGTAATATTATCTGGCTGTCTTGTGTTGATGCACTTGCTTGATGTTTAGCTGTGTTGGCAAAGTTGTCAACATAAGGTAACATTGTAGTCATATCGAATACTTGTGTACACTATAGGGGCACTAAATTACGAAAAAGAAAAATCCTACGTAATGTTGCTGCAAGCCTGTCTCATACTGTAATAGTTCCCCGCCTTTCCTGCACATCTTGTGTTCGTGACTTTTCCATCTGAAGAATCTTGACCTCAGGGTTGACAGCCCACCTCACCCACCCTTCCTTATGTCAGGTATTGATCCACAAGCGAGCAAGTATATATACTCGACACTTCCTTTTTAGAACAAAATGGACTTCAGTCCTTTTGAAAAGGAAGAAGCGTGGGCTGTGTTTCACCTTTAGAGCTATTCAGTAGGGAAGTCATCGCGCTCGAGCACAGCTCTGTTGTTGAGCAAATGGAAAAAGATGTCCTTTACAATATGAGATGATCTAGCTTTCACTTCCTCGCTATACATTTGATACATGTTTGAAACTATAAATGGCATTTAACTACAAGTGTGCAATGATAGCAGGAATAGAAATGTGAAGTGTGTTGGGTTGGTGACCTTTACTTATATGAGCATCAGATAAAAAAGGCTAATTGGAGAGGATTTTGAGGGGAAATTTAGAGAAAGGTTAAAAGAAAGAAAAAGGGGCCACAGCAGTTTAACATGAGTCCGATTCAAATTTTGTTTATTTTATAATAAATCACATGATTACAGACATTATTTAGGGTTAGGGTGGGGTTAGAATTAATTTTTCAAAGTGGGTTTTGGAAAAGGGGAGTTAGCAGTATAGATTACATTTTACATTCGACAAATGATAATTTACAAAATGAAAGCAATACAACAAAACATAAAGCCGTATCTTTAAAACTCCTTAGAAAATATAAGAAATAAAAGTTGATGAACAACATAAAAAGTCCAGATCGGAATCAAAAGGCAGTTTCATAGTCCCCTCCTTTAGTATCTGTACTGGACCAGACCAAAGTCATAGGGTCCCAGGGAACTTTCATACTGATACTCACAGAGAAAGGTGGGTTTGTACGGTAGGGTCCCCCTATCATACTCTTTCCTCTCTAGCGTGCTGGAGCTGTACTGCTGCTGTTGCTGATGAAGGTGATGGTGAAGGCTGTGGTGTGACTGTGACCTTTGACCGTCCTTGCCAAAGGTGGAGAATGACCTATCGTTGGACGAGACGGTGGACGAGGTCATGGTGAGTTGGTCGGACAGGTTGACGGAGGAGGGTACCTCAGTGTCAGGTAGCGTGGCGTCCATGCCGGGGACGTGCAGGTTGCTGCGATAGTCCGGCCCCTGGCGCCCATCGGACGGCACAAAGGATGGCATCCAGCAGCGGTCAGAGTGGCCCAGGGCTTTGCACTCCTCCGTGCAGTTGGAGAACAGGTCAGCGCCTGCAGAGAGGATACAGATCAGAGGGGCGGGGTGGAAAAATTGAAGTGGGTTGACGTGCGGAGAAATGGAAAGATGGAAATGCAAAAGGAAGATTACGGAGATGTAAGAGATGATAAGTAAGAGGGAAAAAAGAAGACGAGGGAGCACGAGAGCAGAAGCCGGTGCGGATATTTGGAGTGGAAAGGCGAGATGGAGGAGGAGATGAGAGAAAGAGACCAGAAGAGAGAACACAAGTTAGCAATCATTTGCCAATGTCGCGAGCAGAAAAAGTGCAGCAAAAGCTATTCATCAAAGAGACAAGGCCAACATTGATGAAGCGAATTGTTTGTTTTCCTCCTCACCTCATTCATTCCGAATGAAATGTGCAATCAAAGTGATGTGGTGTTGTGAAAACATTTCACCCCCTCTCCACATCAACATCCTCAGACTCACAATTGATTCCCAAACACCAAGAGACAAAATGTGAATCCATATTCCATCATCCTTACACACACACACAGAAAAACGACAATTATCTTAAGAAATACGCCACAAAAAACCATGCAGAATATTCACTGGCTGCTTCATCACACTCTAATGTCAATCATCCCTATACAAACCGACAAAGTGTGTAATTGACACAGAGCTACTGCCAACAACAAAACATCAACATAAAAAAAAGATTAAATTAACATCTGAAATGATATAATAGAATAACACACAGTCACGCGAACACACGATCAGCATGAAAGAGGTACCAGTTATGTTAATTACTTTCTCTTAGAGAGAATAAAGAGAGGAGGATGGGGGGGGGAGCACGAGAGAGAGATTATAAAAGAGAAAGAGAAAGGAACAAGAGACATGAACAGAGTCATCACTGTAATGAGACTCTGCAGCCCGTTCGCTGCTCATGTGCTGATTGGATGTGTAGTTTTCCCGGTTTTCCAAGAGAAGCCGTGTGGGAAAGCGTTTTAATGGCGGGATCAAAGTGGGAGCAGTTTAGGGGGAGAGGAGGAAAGCGATACATCAGCAAAGAGAGGCAGAAAACAGGAAAGAGGAGAGGGAGAAACACAGAAAGTGGACAATCTGTAATCTGTAATTCCCTGAGGCTGAGAGGGCGTCAGATCAAAGGGTCCACTTACACAAATCTATTCTACTGATCCATCCCACTGATAATGCTACTCTTCCTCTCTTACTAAAGAACAAACAATGGCATGTAAGCATGTACATATCAATAGATATAAGGTAGAGAGAAAGACAAGCCTTTGGAGAGATTATGAGACAATGGGCCACATATAGGAAGTGATATACTGACTAATGTGTGCACATTCTTGTTCATATCATTCTTATTTTGTTAGTAGCCATTGATTTCTGGGATTAGCTACTGTTTTCTGGTTTTTGCTCATCTTTTAAGTAAAAAAAAAAGACGATAATAAGATACAATGAGAAGAAACGTTTTGATTTCACCCTCCACAAATTGTTCATCATATATTGGAGTAACATAAAAATGCAGTTTCCTGAAAAACCTATACTGACGCTCTGGAGATTCACATTTACTTTGGCCCTGTAGACCAATTTTTTGTATTGACAATACATGCACATTTGCAAGAAGAGAAAAAAGGACTGCCAATAAGAACACTGTAATCATGAAGAAAAAAATGCTACTTTCTCACAAGACGTTTTCTTTATTTTACTGTTGAAATCCTCTCTCAATACACTGGATAACGTTTTTTTTTTTATTAACCCTACTTCTAATTCCTTCTGCAACTGACGTGTGTGTGCAGTCATCTGACAAGAGGTCTATTTGTAGGGGACTGGTATAACCAGGGTACCTGTGATTTAGGAACTACCCCCCCCCCCTTGTCCATGTTGTGCACAGATAATTCCCATGGGATATGTGAAGTCTGTGTTTCAGCAGACTTTACTGACATCTGGCCTGTGTTGGTGTGTTCTACACAAATCTGACACCTGTCCTTTCAGCCAACCTGCTCTCCTACCCGCCTCTTTGAAACTCTGTGCCTCTCTGTTGCTGTGAAAAGGCAGCACAGAGGTCCCAGGTAATAATAACAACCTTATAACAATAATCTTATATTGTTATGTTGATAAAAAAAAAAAATGAATTCACAAATATGTCAGATATTACTTCTGACATTCCTTTAATCTTCCATCACAGTGTCTGCTGTCACGAGATAAAAAAGGAAGCCAGATGAGAGCCTAAAGTACCTTATCTTTTAATAGACCATGTGCTATGGAAAGTTGTTAAGTATTATCATTCTGAGACCAGCCTGGTGAAGTAGCCTTCATCTACTGCAGAGATGACGGGGTGTTTCAAAAATGTCATTTAGCCAGAAAATAATATAAATATAGAGAAAAAGGAGAAACGTGTCAGAACTATGATAAATCAGGCCACAATTTCATCAATCCACCACCAACTAAAGCTTATTTACTAAGATGCTGATTCACACAAGACTTTCACATGACCTCGGTGTTGGTGAAATATGGTAGGGAATTTGCTGTGTAATTTTGACTTGACAAATTCCAGACATGGTATGTTCCTGGAATTATTAAATAATACATAAGGTCTCAGGTAAAACAAATAGGACTTTGTTTTAAGTTTGTGTAACAGTACATTCGTTTTAGTGCTGCTAAAGTTCTTCCTTAAAATTGTTGGGCATGTGCCAGTTTATTTGCACACAGCACAACGCCCACCTTCCCATATAGAGTGTGGGATTTGTTCTCCAGCACACCTGGATAAGAGCAAAATTGGATGGTTAAGAACATCTGGTCCGTCTGGAGCTGACTACTCTTATATTGTTTTGTCGAAACAGAAACTTAAGACAAAATATGAGAGCAATGTCAACAATATTGCTGCATGAGGCCAATTGAATACAATACAACAACCTTGATGAATTATACATACATAACGTGACCACATTCTCCTCTCATCTCCTATCCTGGATTATGGATTATCTTAACATGCAGTGAAAAAAGTATCACTGGTCATAAAAATGATGCTTCATATTGTCAGATTCTTCCCTGTTGTTTTGTTTGTTCAGTCAGATTGGATGCTCCTGCTCTACTGGTCTGTGCATTTCAGACATTTTCCTACAATATGATGCCAATTTAACAAGTCTAACACTGCAGCGAGAGTGTAATTTGTAAAACCTATCAACTGGACAGCAAAGCAAGGGGGCGTAATGTAGTCTGTATGGGAGGACAGCAGTGTATGGTGCTTTTCTATTGTATTCCCCTCAAAATAAAAAAAACTAAAAGTAAAAAAACAATATATATATATATATATGTGTGTGTGTGTGTGTGTGTGTGTGTGTGTGTGTGTGTGTGTGTGCGCGTGTGCATGTGTGTATTTTAAGTGTATGTTGGTGCACCTTTAAAGGCGTAAATCCAGTGTGATCTCTTATTTCTATAATTATAAGCAGAATTAGAGCAGAAGGAATACAAAGACCAAGTCCTCTGACACTCAACATGTGATTTACTGATAAAAGCAACAGATCTGTAAAACTGAGTTTCTCTCCAAAGAATCATGCAAAAGCCCAGTTTTTATTAAATATAATCATACATTTCCCAGAAATAAGTCATTTAGCAAAAAAACTAAACAAATGCCTAATTGATGAAAGATTTTAGCAACCGATGAGTTGTCTAATTGACAGCCACACATCAAATGTTTGGTTTTCCACTATTATTTTATTAAATTTCTTTATTATAATGGCTAGTGTAATAAACAATTTTATTTAAATTTCTCAACTAAAGATATATTTTTTTCCTGGTAACAGCAGATAAAGACAAGGAAGATTAATTAACGTGTATAATTTATTACATTAAAAAAAAACCTAACAACCCCAAAATTGCACCCTTGAAGCTTGGCAACAAAAACCAAAAGAGTGAAAATAGACAGAAAATGAAAAGGTGAGAGAACTGTGTTCAGCTCATTCAAAGAAAGAAAATGGTTATGATAAAAAAAGTACTTATAATACATATAATTCCAGAACATCTACTAAATATAAAAGACACATTTATAGCGTTGACTCAATTTACTGTATTATTACAAGTTCTAATGGCAAATGTCACCCAGTGCACATGTAAATATCATACATTATTAACGACCGCACTGTCAACACATTGTCTAAAACCTAGCACTGCGGCTGATGCTATTTTTTGTGTTTGTGTGCACTGTGTGGATCAAATCATGTTGCTAATTCAGGCCTCACGGGGAGCGAGACAGGCAACAAAGACGGTGCAGTGGCCAGAGAGCCAGAGGAGACACGAGGCTCACAGACAAGGGGACAGCGAGGGCCAAACAGACGGGGGAGTCACAGATTTCACAGACAGAGACAGCAGGCAGGAGAAGCAGCAACACTGCAGGAACCATAAGGAAGGAGAGGGGAGACCCGGGCGATCGCAGATGGAGGGAGCAATGGCCAGAAAAGACAGGGGGAGACCTGGACCTCACAGATGGGGGACAGGAGAGGGGTCACGTAGAGGTGGGCAGAGGACTTTAAGTACTGGAAATTCAAAATCTCTCATTAGACACCAGCTTTTATGTAGTTTAACCCCATCATATGGTGATATGATGAAAGGGTCATGTGGGGCTGGGGACCATCCCACTTCAATAATGATATGAAATAATGTAAAGAAAAAGGTAAAAATATGCTTAAACTGTTAATTATATACACATACATCCTGGCTTATTTCCCTGTGAGATCAGCTGAGCCTACAACCTGCTTTGATAAACAGTTTTTTACTTGAGTAACACAGATAAAGAGGATTGAGGAGAAATAGCATACACGGGCTGACAGCTACCTTCTATCTATTATATTTAAGTGTGTCTGCTGGGTCTCGTCTGCCCGGCTCACAGAAGCAGCACCAGTCAGTCCTTTTACTGCCAGAAGGGTTTGTTTGTTTTTATCACCACCTAGCACGTGAAGGTTGTGGGTCAATTGCAGCTCTGTGCTCTGAGAAGACACCGTGATCAGGTTGGGAACAAAACCCCAAATTTAGGGAGAATAGTGGTAGAAAGTACATGTACTAAACTACATTTAGGTACTTTACTATTTCTATATATTTTACATTTTACTCCACTACATTTCCTGGATAAGTTACATTGCAAATTTACATTTTACATAAATAAACTTCTATAATACGATGTATTGTTTTAGATTAAAGCTCTTCCGTTTTTTTGCGATCTCTCCTGGTTGGAAACCACTAAACTTTACCGCTTATTTTATATAAAGTAGTTAATGTGATGAAGTGAAAATGCTGCTGACACATGGATGAATCTGTATCATGTAATATAATGTGATATGTCCGTCGGGGGGGCATTTTTTTCTGCAGAAGTAGTACCTTTGATACTTTGTTTATTTTGCAAATGACACTTTTCTACTTATCTTTAAGTACAATTTAAATGTAGGATAGGATAGAGTGTTATTTATTTGCCGTATAGGTACTTTTATTTGTGTAAAGTCTCTCTATCTTCCACCTCTGTGTGAAGCTACTCTAGGACATTTCCGTATATGTTAATTTGGATTTTGAGTGGCGTTAACTTGCGTTTACCCTCTGATTCACCCCTGGAAACTAATGTATATTTATGTCTGTCTTTAAAGGTTGGGGGCATATAAATCATCCCATTTCTGTTAATTCCCCCCTTACAGTTAGCCTTTAGCCTTTTAATGGACTTCTGGCAAATTAATTTCCTCCTTGGACACACAAGGGTGTTGACCTCAGGCCCTCCAATCATCTCTGTGCTGTTGTGCAGATAAAACAGTGGGTAGCCGGAATGCAATCGCTTCTAAATGTACAAACAAATCAGCTGAAAGACTACAGAAGCACAGGTGCAAAAAGCAAACGCCCATGCAGCAACTATGCAGAAAGCACATACTGATAAAGAGACAGTTAATGTCTAAGGATTAAGAGAAAGCGCAGTTTGTTCCATATTTTTCATATCTCAGTATATTATTAAGCAGGCACAAGGGCGCATTGTACTCTGGAGATGATTTATAAATATAGTCTGCAGCAGTCACTGTTTACCGTATATCTGGCTCGGAGAAACTCTTGTCACGAGCTTCCAAAACTACTCAGTGATTTTTGCCTGCCGGCTCACTGTTAAAAAACAGCGACATCAACACATATGTTTGCAAACACACACACGCGCTTAAAAATACTCTCTTAACACAGAGATATGTAAATGTACACAGAGTAAACAGACAGACAGGCCATGCGCACATGACACCCAGTGGCTGTTGATTCCCGTGAAGCACCTTTTCTTCCTCGGGCAGAAAGCAAAACAACAACCAAAACAGTGACTGGCAATGACAGGCCCTGCCAGCAGCCCTATCTCTCATCGTGACCTCATCAGGCAGGAAGAACACACACACACGCGCGCACACACACATGCACACACAGGGGGATGTAAACGACGCTACACAATGCAAACACAATCTACTTGCTAATAAGCAATCAGCACTTCTGTTCTTTTTTTCACAGCTTTTTTTTCTCATTACATCTCTGAGTGTTTCCGAAATCCCACGTCGTTGTGATTTGACTAATTGCACTGCCTGACATACATCCAGCAACTGGGAGTGGGGAAATGAAAGAAAACAAATCCTGGGAAAACATGAGCCCCATGTCTGAATTCACTCCGTGGGTAAATGTCTGCTGCACACAGGTTGTCTGTCTTCCCCTCCGTCTCTGTTAGTCCCTCTCTGTCTCTTACCCTCTCTGAGTCTCTGTCCCTTGTTATTTTCTCTCACATTTAATCCTCTCTGCCTGTTCCTTCCTATCTCTTTATCTCTTTTTCTCTAAAAAAAAAAACACTCCTTGTCCCCCAGGTAGAGGGTGTCTTCTATCCATACCACTGTTTTTCATCTTGTCCTGCACTGTTCCAGAGAGAATACAGACACAAAACGTCAATATTTGGACAGCAGCTCAGGACGGCAGGGGAGTAGCATAGCTTCCTTACACAGGGTTGGCCAGTGAGGCTGTGATGAGTAAACCAGAGACCTCCCAGGGCCAAAGCACAGCAATATGGCTCCCACCATATCCAGTAATGACAGACAGAGAAATTGTTCAGAGTCTCTGAGAGACAGCTACCATTTTCCATGTTTGTTACATGGCAACTGGGCTCGGAGAGAGAGCCAAGATGGCTGCTTGCACTAACAGTGTCTGTTTGATTAATAATGCCTCTTATGTTGTTAGAGCAAAGGTTCTGGATGACCACTTATTATTGATCTGTGGTTTGTACACTTCTCATCTCTTAGTTTTGACCAGACTTAGTCTGAGACATTCACAGAGACTTCCTGACTTCATCATTTGAACGACTTGTGTGTATCTGTATGACTATAATGGTCATAACGATATGTCTGTTAGTGTTTAATTACATGAAACTAAGAATTGCTCTATTTTCCTTAGCTTAGATAGATCTTCCATATCTAGATAGGGAGACGGTCCTCTACGGGGGGTTGAAGCTAGATGATTACCCTGGATTTGTAAAACTCTCAAGAGGCATTGACTTCAACATGGTTAAGGTCAGGCATTAACCTCAAATGGTTAGGGCTTGGCACTGATGTCAAATACTTGAGGTTAATCATAGACCTCAAATTGATGAGAGTCAGGCATTGACCTTGGATGGTAAAGGTCAGGTGTTGACCTCAGAGAGTTAAAGTTAGGTATTGACCTCAATTGGTCAGGGTTAGGCATTGATGTTGGATGGTTAAGGTTAGGCATGGCCCTGGAAATGATTAAGGATTGGCATTTATCTCAAATAGTTAAGGTTAGGATAGGTCATCGGGCCTTGGGTTTTGCAAGATTTACCCAAATCTAGGATTACCATCTACACAACCCTTCCACTGAGTCTGACATACTGCTCCGCCATTTTTTTTACAATAGTGAAAAAACAGAAAATCCCAACACTGGCTCTCGATCATAGGTTCAACTACATGTCTGAAAAAGGAATTCAGTTGGTGGAAATCTGTACCCTTACTGCTAAACACTACTGTTCTTTTAGGGTAATTCTAGTTTACTATGGTGTGTGTATTATTTATATCATTACCAATTACAGTAGTTATTAAAACATGTACTTGCCAGAGTAATTGTGATCATTTAGACACCATTACAACTAAGTCAGACTTAGCGAAAAATGACTTTTTTTGTTTTTTTAAGTAAATTACAAATGTGTCCAGCTAATGTGGGTGTTTGGTTAAAACTTGTAAAGTTGTTCAACTAGTTCCGTCTCACGCCCAGTCATTGTTCCACATGACTGTATCCTCAGTACATTGTTATTAGTGAAAGGAATGGTGGCCAAAACGAACGAAATAAGACCCGGGTTATAATAAACTGGAATCTACCTTTCTATCTGTTGCCAGCATACCTGCTCATATATTTATGTGACGTAATTGTGCACAAAAGTGATTTGGTTTATGTTCTTTATCACATCAGATGGCAGTGTAATTGAAGCTACTGGTCACAGATCAGATTACCCAGCACCTGAGCTTACTTCAGCATCACTAACACATATCTTCACATCATACTCAGTGTTTTCCTGTCGGACGTTTAGCATTGCAGCTTGGCAGGAGCAGATGTTCACTGATGTCTGGGCAGAAAGGATAATATGTGTATTACTCATAGCGAAAACATGTTTATGACTCCCATGACTGAGATTTCCACGAGGCTTAGTGCCTCAAGTTCAACTAAATATTCAAGGACCCTGCCTTAAACAATGAGAAGGCATCTTTCACGCTCCATAATCTTAGTATTTCATACATCTCTTTTTTTTT
>CAFUXE010000027.1:424551-435997 GCA_903364295.1 Serranus cabrilla | reverse complement strand
TTTTTTTTTATCAATTTCAGGGTTGGACTCACTTAATTTGCTATTCAGTTTATTCAGAAAGTAGAGCCTTTTCAAACCGAGAAAGCATTCATCAAGTCGCTGGGCAAAATGTTTCTATGTATTAATAATCATAACATTACAAGCTCGTACTGAGTGTTTTATTCATTCACGCACAGAAATGCTGAAAAGTTGAAGTGTATCCACTCATCAACCCTGACTGTGTGATAAAAAGGTCATGCAAGCGTGTATTTTATTTTTTTTACATGCTTCGTTCGAGTTAAGAAAGACACGTCAATTACTAAATCAAATGGATTAATCTCTTCTTCTCTCTGCTGTGAGTTTTATCGATATTCAAAGAGCTTAGAAGAAGTGGTGACATCTCCACCTGTTACAGGCTAAATGCAAATTGATTTTTTTAATGAGGTAATGTTTTTATCCTATCTGTTGCAATGGATTTTTACTCTTTCATGTCACATTGAGATACTTGCCTCTTCTTTGTGTTACTCTCTTTGCTTTATGTGCTTTTTATTGTCATCCCCTTTAAAGGTTGTGCATTTAAGGCGTCCTGGTCTCTTTACTCCTTGCTGAATGATGCGCATTCTTCAGCGGTCAAGTTCATTTTTTAGCGATTCAAATGCAAAGATTTGTTGCTTGTCTTTCTCTTACGTGATAATAAACTGATTACCTTTGGATTTTGGACCACTGGTCGAACAAAACAAACAATTTTCAGATGTCATTTTCAACTCTGGGAATCTTTTTTTTACCTTTTTTCTAACAGCAGGTGAAACATTTGATTGAGCAAATAATTTGCAGTAATGAAAATCATCGATAGGTGCAGCCTTTGTCTGTTATAATTCTTTTTACAACATGTTTTCTTGGCTGAAAGGTTTTTTGTTAAGTGACCTTGTTTGGGCTTTTCTTTTGTCATTTTATTAACTACATAAGTAAAGTTGTAGTCTTCTGTAAGCATTCAGCCTTTTGTCAACTTCTTGTCCTTTGCAGTAAACACGACTTGTTTATTATTTTGCGTTATCCGAGCTTTGGAATGAACTCTGAGATATTCTTTTTTGGGGGGGCTTCATGGATCATAGACTCCAGGATCACTGACTCCAGTTTAGTCAGTATCCATGGCCTGAGAGGAGGCCGTTTCAAAACCCTGTATGCTAAATCCCTCTGACAGCTCACTGACATGGGAAACTGCAACACGGTGCCCGCCACTAATTCATAATCAGCCATCTAATACACCGTTGCCACAGTGATTTAATTGTCCCATTTGTCACGGCTGTTGTTCTCACCAAAACAAACGTCATGATAATGATCATTTCCAGTCTCCCACCCGTCACGCAGCCTTCCACAGCTGATCGAACGTTCCAGAGGTGCCAAATTTTTTCACTGATGCATATTTAATCCTCTCTTATCTGTCACCTTTTTTCTGTTTTGCTTGCTCACTCTTGCCGCCAACTCTTATTAGGATGATGAGGGAAATAATGAGGAACACAGTGTCTGATTTGAATCAAACAACCTAAATTTTTTTAAAAAGGGTGTGAGTAGGTATGGTAGTCAATCAATAGTGCTTTGGCTCCTGACGCAGCAGTGCCTCACTCCAGACACGCTGCTTTCAGAAAAGCCATTTGCCCACTTTTTAAAGGTATCCGGTGATATCCCAGCCTCACAGCCAGTGTCCCTTTGATTTAAAACCACGTCAGGAGACTTATTTTCTAAAGTGTCAGACGAGCGGCCGAGCGGGAAGCTACGGCAGGTGTAGTTGATGATATGCCAACTGGAAATGGTTTTCCCTTGATTTGAAATATTCCGAGGTGCACCAAAAGGGAGAGTCTGCCGCGCTCGGTCCCGTGAGGAAACCTTGCCTCCAACCCTCCTTTGATAATTGCTATGCAAAGGTTCTAGAAATGAATTACTGATCAGCCGAGTGTTGCGGAGAGCCAACGTGTGGGGGAGACAGAATGAAGGATGAGACCCTGCCACAAAACCCTGGAAGAGAATATGTGTGCGTCTCAAAAAAAGAAGCAGGATGCGAGTGCTGTCGGTGCACACTAAACATATGTGTATGCATGTGCACACATGGATTTGCACACAAATGCACAACAAACACACGTGGTCTATACATAGTCTTGGATCAGCTTTGCTCAGTTTCGCTCGTTATGCAAAAGTGAAGAACATGCACTCAGCATTAAACCATAGCAGACAATAACACACATAAGCATGGCATGCACCCCACATGAGCCAACCAATATCGCTCTCATCCTTATATAAAAGAAATCTCACATATACATATAGAGAAAAGAGCAATGGGTATGCCTATATAGAGGCAATATACACCTGGCAGAGAGCCAAGCTCTTGCTACCACTCTCTCTTCTTAAACTGAATCTCATTTAAGCTTTCCGCCTCGAAGGAAAACTCCTTTTCAATACAGACATCATCACCTAGCCTCGTTTTCTCCTCCACAAAGCGCACACACAGGCGCATTACGTACAGGTATCATGTATACGCCTACATATTAAATCACACAATGGTATACCTTTACACACACACACACACACACTCCATCTGGTTTAGTTGTTTACAGAAGTCTGTGAAACTCAAGTGTCCTTCTTTCCAAATACCAGTCGTGTGATATTACCTCCCATGGAGTGGTAAGCTGTTCCCTTCTAAATCCAACATGAGGAACAAATGTTGGTTTCCTCGTAGAGAGTACAGAACCAACTGGGTACACTCCCCGGCCAGTGCCAAATGAGCATGCTCAGAGCCAAATGAAGCTGAGGAAACGTGTTTTCGGTTCATAAATGTGGTTCTTTCACTGTGCGGGCAAAGAAGGAATTCAAGGCAATCCTTAACATAGGTTATGCTTTAAAATGCATTTAGAGACCAGACCATCAAGCTAGATGAATAGCTTAAGATACATATTATGTATTCATAAAGTCTATGTTCTCCTCTATTTCTTGCGGCTCCCTCGAGTAGAAATTGTAAAATAAATGCTGAAAAAACATGTCACATACAGCTCCGAATGTACGTCTGAACACCCATGTTAATATTTATTTAAGAAAACACTTTATTCTTAACAAATACAGAAGTCAGCCTTTGGATTTCTTCCAGTTCTACAATTCAGGCTCGCACACATTGACCTTCGCAGCCTGTTTCATCAGCGAGGGCAGGCAGTGACACTACCACTGCTGCATATTGGCTCTCAATTTTGGCTTGGTTCATTAATAATGTCAAACACCGTGGAGCTCTGATGAGGACCATTCACTCTCCTACAACACTTATCTAATCTGCTCTATTTGTATTCCCAGCACTGATATGATATTTGGCAGGCTCCAGTCTAGACAGGGGTCTTACACGAGCTGCGTGGAACAATCCCTCAGAAGGAAAGGGCAATTCAATATGAAATGAGATTTTGTATTGCTCCACTTTTTGTCTGACTCCACTTTGATCAATAAACAGGTACTAACCTAATAGAATTTTAGAGAGAACAAGGGGAGGCTTATGATAAGACCTAAAGCCTTGTCTAAAAACATCTACTGCACTGTAAAAAAGAGAAATGAGTGTGAGTAAATGAACCTGAAGCGACGGGAAACGTTCCCTAATTCCAACATTTTATGTTTGCCTTAACTTCTGCCAAAGCTACAAAGATTTGGCCAATAAAAACAAAGCATGCGAAAGCTGCTAACGTTCCTTGATCAGCTGAATCTATAACCAACAAAGGCGGTACAATACACCAACTGCCAGGCTGATTGAAATGCATCTCATTATATCAATTTAGCTCCCAAGCTTTTTCCTTTCACTTGAGTGAACCTATTGATTTGTGGCACTAGAGCACTATAGGCCTCAAACTGCCTCGCTGCGAGTCGCTGTCCTTTCAGCACCGCTCGGTGGTAGGAGAGAAGGAGAAGGCAGAGAAAAAGAAAAGAGATTTCCTCCAAATATTCCTCCCTTTCACCCGGGTGTGAAATACAATCAACACCTCTGGGGCCTGCTCATGCCAGCCAGCCAGCCAGCAACACCGGAGCTCGGGTTTTTGCACTCTCTCAAATTAAGGAAATTAAAAGTCACCGGTCCGCACCAACAATTCAGCATTATAGCATTCACACTCGCAAACACACACTATGGAAACGGGATTGTAGAAGTGTGTGTGTGAGCGCTGAAAGACAGTGTAATTATGTGATGTGCTGGCTGGGGACTCACCGGCCGAATGACCACGGTTGGTGGCATCGTGGTCGCTGTCGCCCTGTTCGCTGTCACCGTGACCACTGTCTTTGGAGCTGACAATGTCTGCCTCTTGGAATGCTGAACTGTACGAGGCAAGGGGGGAGGTGAGAGGAAGAGTGCAGGCAGAGAAAAGAGGAATGAAAATAATGGAAGGGGTCAGAGAGAGAGGTCGAGATACAATATATTGAGAATGGGGAGATGAAGAGGAGAGGATTAAATGAGGGGCAGAAAAAAAGAGAGAGAGAGAATCAGAAATCAACACCACGTTAATACAGTCACGGTGGCCGTCAAGAGGCTAAATTGGATGTTACACATGGCATGTAATGAAATCCAGCATTAGAGCTGTAATAGGCACTGCTCTGCCGGTTATGGGACTGATGCCAAATTGAAGATGAACGTTATGGATACATTGGGAACCATGTAGCCTCTCAAAGCCACAATTAACGATGCGGAATATACGGGACTCACACTGATGGATGTAATATTCAATTTTATAGATATGTGAATAGCTTTGGTTCCATGAGGCCTTTTGGATGTTACAGGTCCTCTGGTGGTGCATGGTATGTGGCTCACTAGTTGTTGCACATTGGTAAAAACATGGTATGTGAGTGAGATTGTGTGTGTGTGTGTGTGTGTGTGTGTGCGCGCTTTTCACTACCTGTTGACACGTCTGGGTCTGTCCACCAGGTAGCTGAGCTCTGCTCGTTGGTGTTTTGTCTAGAAAAGCACATTTGATGACATTTAGTGCTAAACAGATGCATTAATAAACACATAAGGATGTTTATGCAGGATAAGAGGAACATCACTGACCACACATTCATATTCATTGGCTGTCAACTGTTGATAGAAGAAGCTAAGGGGCCAGCACGAGGCGGGGAACCGACAGTGCGCGCATCCACTTGTGAGTGGGCGAGAGGAGACGAGAGCAGGGGAGAGTGGGTTAGGGAGGCGATTGAATGCGTAAATGATTGAGCCGCCCGATGCTGAAACTGAACAACCTTTGTTCACGGTGCTGCCGTGCTGGGTCGTGCACGGAATACTTAACGCACAGCAAAAGCCAAGGCTGTGACTGGCTGTCTGGCTCCTCTCCAGCCACACCGCAATCAGCAAAAAAAAAGCCCCTAAAACTCCACAGCTCCGCGAGCAGAACGCACAGGCAGTCTCCTCCACACCACCCAAACTTTAGAACCTAATTAGTACGTATCAACTAACACTTCCTGTGCTTAATGAAGACTGCTGATGTAACCAAACTGTTGTACACGTACAGAACTGCTCATTTGGCTGCATTTTTCTGCAAAGTTCCGGATAAAAGAATGCATTTTTCATGGCCCCCCTTCATTGTAATTACTTTATTTGAACTAATATGATAACAGCCACTTAATTTCGAATCCCATCCTTTCCAAAACTGTCTCTGCATGTGTGCGTTTGTCTAATTTAATGTATAGGTCAGATTAAACTTTCTTGGTGAAATTTGATCTCACTGAAATCTCCCAACTTCTTACTTCGACTATTATAAGCACTTTGTGCCCAAAGTCAAAATCTCAGTCAAACTGCTTTTGCGCACGATCCAAAGGCTGATCTGATGGCACTCTGTTGCGCATAAAACTAAAAGGCCACTTGAGATCTAACAATTGACATGTCCAATCAGCATTACGCCTGACAATGATTAAAAGCCACTGAGCAGAACAGCCAAGTCAATAGCAGATACCACGTCCATCCTCTCGGGGACTTTGGCTGCGCGTGACCTGAGTGGGTAACACACTCTGACATGAAGCAGACACAGCTGTTGAATTCTGGAGGATTTTTAAAATTGGGTTAACCCTTTGAATCGCACTTTTGTGCACTTAAAGTATGAAGCGGAGCCGTTGGCGACAACAGCTGATTCAGGCTGATCTTACCTCATTAGAGAGAATACTGCCATTGGATATGATGTCCGGTTGTTGGTCACTGTAACCCGTGACTATGGCGCCGCAGGGGTTGGTGTGATCCGTGTCAGTGCTTCGGGAGGGGCTGCACGGTTTCAGGAACATCAGATCCGTTTTGGCTGACTCCGGTGTCAGACACACCTGGTAGCAGTAGGAGTTCTGGTTCTGGTGGTGGTGGGAGCCGAAGCCCCCTCCCACGCTGCCCACACCAGACTCTTCCACGGGCACCTGCCCCACGGGCCCGACCCCTGACGTCACGTTGGTGCTTTGAACTAGCATGATGTCGGATTTGCTCAGCTTCTTCTGTTTCCGGCCGCGAGCCTGCCTGCTACAGCACGAGCTGCAGCACAGGCAGCAGTCACCGGCCAGAAGGCACGTGTACAGGTTGAGCTTCTTGTCCTTTTGGCAGCGCACTGCCAGCACGATCATAGCCAGGAGGAAGATGAAGGACACGGAGCCCAGGGCGATGATGAGAATGAGGGTGAGGTCAAGGGAGGTCTCCTTCGCCTTGGAGGCCGAACCGCGATCCCCGCTGCGGCCTTCGACCACGCTGTCCACTAACATTACATTCACACTGGCGGAGGAGGAGAGCGGGGGCTGCCCGTGGTCCCTCACTTCGATCAGCAGGTCGTAGTAGCCCTGCGGGTCCCGCTTGGGAGAGATCCTCCGGGCTGTCCTCAGCTCCCCAGTCCTCCAGTCCATGCGGAACATCCCCATCTCGTTGCCCCGCAGGATGCTGTAGGACAGCCGTGCGTTCTCACCATCATCCGCATCCATCGCCACAATGCGCGTCACCAGGTACCCGGGCTCCGCAGAGCGCGGCAGGTGCTCTTTGGCTGTGCCGTTCTTGCCGATGGGGGCTATAACAGTGGGAGCGTTGTCATTTTGGTCAACTATGATCACATTAACAGTGGCGTTGGAGAAAAGCTCAGCAGCACCAGAGTCTTTCGCTTGGACCATGAAACTAAACTCCTTCAGCTGCTCGTAATCAAAAGAGCGCAGCGCGTAAAGGTAGCCGGTGTCCTGGTTTATGGATACATACGTGTCCACAGACATGCCCTGTATGTCACACTCCAATATGGAGTAAGTTATGAGAGCGTTTTGTCCTATATCAGGGTCCAGAGCGCTCACGGCGTGAATGAAAGCACCGGGGACATTATTCTCAGTCACATACACATCATAAACAGCCTGCGTAAAGCGCGGCGCATTGTCGTTTTCATCGGATACGTGCACTTTAATGGACTTGCTGGTGGCGAGAGAAGGCTGACCCTTGTCTTTGGCCACTACAGTAATGGTGTAAGAGTCAGTGTTCTCTCTGTCCAGCGGTCCGTCCGTCACGATGGTGTAGTAGTTTTTAAAAGACGATTTGAGCTTGAAAGGAACGTCTCCTAATATCTCGCAGCTCATGTGTCCATTCTCACCGGAGTCCCGGTCTGAGACGCTAAAAAGTGCGATCACGGTGCCCGGGGCGTCCTGCTCGCTCACGGATTCGGTCACAGTGCTGAAACCGATCTCCGGTGTGTTGTCGTTCACATCCACGAGTTTGACCAGCACTTTGCAGTGCGCGGGGACCGCATTAGCCCCCAAATCTTTAGCCTGGACGTAAATCTGGTGTGTGTTGCTCTCCTCATAGTCCACCTCACCCGCCACCTCTATCCTACCTGTTCTGGCATCAATATTGAATAAGTCCTTTATCCGCGGGGCGTTGTGACTGCTGAACGAATAAACTATTTCCCCGTTCTGTCCCTCGTCAACATCCGTGGCGTTGAGCTGGATCACCAGCGTGCCCACAGGAGAGTTCTCCCGCAGGTTAACAGAGTACACAGACTGGTCAAAGGTGGGCGCGTTATCATTAGAGTCCAGAACTTTAACGACCAGGAGAGCCGTCCCGGTCCGCTGCGGGATGCCCCCATCCACAGCCGTCAGCACATAGCGGTGCACCGCCTGCTGCTCCCTGTCCAGCGGCTTCTCCAGCACCAGTTCCGCGAACTTGTTCCCGTCGCTCTGCGTCTGAACGTCAAGGTAAAAATAGTTATTATTCGTGATGGCATATGTGCTGAGCGCGTTTGTGCCCACGTCAGGGTCGAAGGCGTTCTCCACCGGGAACCGGGTCCCGGGGATTGCGCTCTCCGATATCTCCACGGAAATGTCCGTCTCGGGAAAGCTGGGTGGGTTGTCGTTGATATCCATCACCTCGATTTCCACGCGAAAGAGCTCCAGCGGGTTCTCCAGAAACACCTCCAGGTGCAATAGGCACGGGATGGTCTGCTTACAGATTTCTTCTCGGTCGATTTTCTCCTTCACCACGAGTGCACCGTTCTCCAAGTTCACCTCCAGATAAGGTGTCCGTGAACTAGGCACCGTCTGAAAGCGGCGAGCGGAAAGTTTGGTAATGTCCAGCCCCAAATCCTCTGCAATATTCCCAACCACAGAGCCAGGCTCCTGCTCCTCTGGCACGGAGTAGTGTAGCTGAGAGACAGCTCCATCCAGGATGGAGAGCAGGAATATTAACCAAATCATCTCCTCTCCCTGTCGCAAAAGTGCACTTCAAGACGAGAAACAAAGTGTTATTCCTTCTTCTTACAAGAAATGAGCATTTCCCGTTTGCTTTGTCCGTAAAAAGGCAGTGAAATAAACAGCAACAGGGCTGTCCGATTGTGAAATTCCTCTCCTCTGCCTCGGGTCAGTGGAACATTGTGTCGTTTCAGCTGTGAGAAGCACAGCCATTTGATCCGAGCTTCTCTGTTTTAATCAATTCTGCACCGGTCTGTGAGTTTTGGCGTCAGCGCAAACATTGAAGGCTGGAGCCAGGACGCATAGCCAACACTCCCTGTGCACAGAACAGACAGCTCCTTCTTCACACAAAGTCACAAAACAACAGGAAATTCCATTCGAGAAGGAATAGAAAGAAGCAAAAAAGTCCTTTTTACGCACCGCCGGAATCTACAACAAATGCAACTTGTAAATAAAGAGAGGCGAATAACAGGACTTTCTCTCTATCTCTCTCTGAGAGGATGTAATCACTGCGCCTAAGCGCTCAAAGCGGATGATGTTTTCAGCTCGGCTTCTGTAAGGCGAGTGTGAGCAGCGGGGTTGGTTTTGCGCACAGCTCCTTTCCCCACCAGCCAATGGTATTCTCAAACACCGGGTGTAATGGCACCTGATTGGGGCTCCGCGACGCCAGCCAGAGCACACATCGGGCCCCTCATAACAAAACCAGTTAAGTGCCGCTGCGCTCTCCTCTCTCTCCTCCTCCTCCCCCTCTTCCTCCTCCTCCTCCTCCTCCTCTTCTCTCCTCTCTCCTCCAGGCCCCAGCCTCAGTTGTAGCAGGGAAATTAAATGTTTTACACATCCAGTGAATTAAGAAAGTCGAATAATAGTGGGTGACAGTTGGCATCGGCGGGGTTCTGTGCAGATACGATTGCAGCTGCTATGGGAGTGCCGGTATTTCTGAAATATTTTATTGTAAATACTGCCTTTTTACATTATGATGATGTTTTTTCTCTTTCATTTCTTCCGCTCAGTGTGACAAATGGCTCTCAATTTGCCAAATAAAGGACCGTGGCCCTCATAAGGTTGCCCTTGACGCAGTTATTTCAACAGTTGGGTATTAAAATCTCTGTTCTGATATCAATGCATGAGTCAGAATTTAGTAAGGGTGCCCAGAGCCAAAGACCACCATGTAAAGAGCCTGCGCAAGTAAAGACAGCTAGTGACGCAATACCCCACCGTGCCATGGCCATCCTCCCTCTCTCTCTCATTCCATCTCTCTCTCTCTCTGTCTGATGAACACACATAGTCACAATAGGAGGGAGAGGAAGGCATTTTAAATAAAGTAATATCTCCAGTGTTGTTTGGTAGTGAGCATCAGTATGATACAAGGTTCCATCAGAGCAGGATCACACATGAGTTCCTTTAATTCAGTGTAATGAAGCGTCATACTTCAGTCCTACCGTGTTGCTAATAGCCTTGAGTCTATTAGTTCCCCTATCTTCCCATTCTTGCCATTAACCCCCTCACATGCTGGCCTTAACTGTAGTGCAGTTGCATCATGCGCTAATTTAATTCATAAAGCATAAATTAAATATGCAAATGGAATAGTTGTGAGGGAGACATAAATAGTGGGGGTCTAACTACTTGCACACCATTTGGAGGATGATGACAAAAAGATGAAAAAGAGCGTAATTGAAGCTAATTAGCATAAGTCTCTAATTCCAAATGTAATAGACGGAGCGCAACAATATCGGCCGTAATGCAAAGCGACGTGCCCATTGTGCGCTGGATTAAACAGCGAGCGATTCTCGATTCTGCATCTCGCCATACAAGTCAGAAGAAACAAAGAGGAGACGTTAGATGAATTTCCACCCATGTCTGAGCCGGAGCTGTGTGACTGAATCGAGCTGACACTGAAGTCGGATCTCAGAGCAGAGCGCACAGCAGCTCCCCTCTCTCTCTCTCTCTCTCTCCCTCTCTCTCACTCCCTCTCCGGCTCCGGCTGGGTGTTGCAGAGACCAACGTCGCCCCCTCGCGTCTGCCCGCTTTCTTTTTTCTTTTTTCAAAATTCCTGGAGATGCAGAGGACCCACTGGAACTTGGACGCTAATTACATTCAGGCGTTTATTTCATTGATAGAAAAACCTTTAAAAGCAAAATCTGAAATATCTGAACTTAATTTTGGATTCGTGTTGGTGCTTTTGGTCCACTAAATACACCTAATTGCTTCTAAGTACTTTTTCTTCCACTACACACAAACAAATCCACATGACATGTCAAGACAGAAACACTATTAAGAAAAATTCATAAATGAAATATATATCTCGTATTCAGATAATTTAGATCCTCAAAAATTAACAATAACATACATTTAAATATGCTCCACCAAAAGTAAAAGACCTGCATTCTCTTACAGTAATTTAAATTCTGCAGGCACACACAAACACCCCAACCTTGAATATAGTCAAATTGAAGTATAACGTGCAATAACATGAAATTAAAGTAAAACACATCAAAATGATATTGAATGCATAAATGTGCACTTACATTCCATCCATGTCCATGCACCGCTGCTTGTAAACTGCCCTTTGTCCCCTCTGTCTTTCTTTTGCTCAGGACCATAGCCAGGATTTTAGAAATGCAAAAGTTCTGAATCCAAATCCCCTTGCTTCCATCCAACCAGCCTCACAAATATGTGACTAGACACCATAATCTCATACATTTTAATTTTAGTTTTGGGGAGGAAACACTTAATCTCTTCATGTTCTTGCAATTTAAATTTTGAGATTGTTTTGCCAAGA
>CAFUXE010000027.1:384670-423898 GCA_903364295.1 Serranus cabrilla | reverse complement strand
ACACAAACAAATCCACATGACATGTCAAGACAGAAACACTATTAAGAAAAATTCATAAATGAAATATATATCTCATATTCAGATAATTTAGATCCTCAAAAATTAACAATAACATACATTTAAATAAGCTCCACCAAAAGTAAAAGACCTGCATTCTCTTACAGTAATTTAAATTCTGCAGGCACACACAAACACCCCAACCTTGAATATAGTCAAATTGATAAAACGTGCAATAACATGAAATTAAAGTAAAACACATCAAAATTATATTGAATGCATAAATGTGCACTTACATTCCATCCATGTCCATGCACCGCTGCTTGTAAACTGCCCTTTGTCCCCTCTGTCTTTCTTATGCTCAAGACCATAGCCAGGATTTTAGAAATGCAAAAGTCCTGAATCCAAATCCCCTTGCTTCCATCCAACTAGCCTAACAAATATGTGACTAGACACCATAATCTCATACATTTTAATTTTAGTTTTGGGGAGGAAACACTTAATCTCTTCATGTTCTTGCAATTTAAATTTTGAGATTGTTTTGCCAAGAAATAGTTGCATTTAAAGATTCTAAAGAATTTCAGGATCATCTTAAAAGCCATTTTCTTCTGTACAGTTAAACTCATTAAATTGAATTTGCAAATAAAATACAGATGATATAACGTATTTCCTGTAATAACGGCATGATTAATGACACGTTCATTTTTTGTGTCTTCACACAATTACACATTAACTACTTTGTTACTTTACTTTAATTTTAATTTATATCAAAGGTTGAAACAACTGAGCCCGAACAGTGTGAAAGATAAGATGTATATATATATATATTTTTTTTTTTGTTTTTCTTTAGTTGTAGGCTACTTGTTTTTGGGGAAATAGCCTATATCTTTTGCAGTGTACATTTGTGGTTATGATAGCCCTGTACATGCCCACAGGTGTTCTCTTTGGTGGTGTAACACTGGGAATCCAACAGCAGTCTTATACAAGCAGTCAGTTTTAACAGCAGACAACAGAGTTGGAATAGCAGGAAGAGCACAGGTGTTACTAACATTAACAATGTTTCAGTGACAGTGTGACAGCAAGTGAGCACTGTGAAATACGAAGGAACTAGATAAAATTCAGCCATTATTGATTTTATGATCTACACCTGTGTTTTTCATACTTTGATATGTCAAAATGGCTTCTGTGAAAAAGGCCTATTAGAATAATAAAGATCTAATATATATCTAATATGTAGAGTGAAGCACATGTCAATCCACAATGGTCCAATACTCCTGGACATCTAATGAGCTGATATTTGTGGAAACATCTCTGTGGGAGTACCATGTGTGTGCAGGACTGTAAATATTTTTAATTGTTCTCAGATATGTAAAAAAATTTATATTGACAACTGTTGTCACATCATTCATTTATACTAAGTGTTGGGAAATACACCCATCCACCCACTAGCTGAGAGTTAGATAAGCTATAATGATACCACTCTCATATCTGTCTGTTATGAATTAAGTTACAGCCAGGTGTTGGTTAGCCTGGCTTAATTAGTTCAAAGGAAGTGTGATAAACAGCTAGCCTGGCTCTGTCATAAGGTGAATTTAAAAAAAAGTCTGCCTATAGCAGACCTGTTGTACAGCAGACTATACTCGTTTAACTAGTTTGTCTAAATGCACTCATTGCTAAAGTTAACAAGTACACCTGTGCTTTTGCTGCTATAACAAGCCCAAATGTATGCTGTGGAAAAGGTCTATTAGCTTTACATGTGCTGTTTGGCAGAGTTTTCCCTTTAGACAGAGCAAGACTAGCTGTTTCCCTAGTTTCAGTCCTTATGTTAATCTAAGATAACTGTCTTCTGGCTGTATCTTAATATTTAACAGATATGAGATTTAGCAGTTATGTGTGTTTCCCAAAATGTTAAGGTATTCCTTTAAAGGGCCTTTACATGAGTTACAATACTTCTTTTGCAGTTTTTTCCCCCATTAGACAAAGCAAGGTTAGCGCTTTCCTCCTGTTTCCAGTCTTAATGCTAATCTAAGATAACTATTAGCTATAGCAAGCCAAAATATCATGTGCTTGTAGGCAGTGTTTTCCCTTTAGACAGCAAGGCTAGCTGTTTCCCCCTGTTGCCTATCTTGATGTTAATCTAAGCTAACTGTCTCCTGGCTCTAGCTTCACATTTAACAGACATATATCAGAGTGGAATTGATAATCACATTTTACTCTCAGCAAGAACACAACTAATTAAAAAAAACTGTTGATCTATCCCTTTAATTGGTCTTTATGTCCAAGCTATGCTGTATGAATCAATTCTGGCATAAGTAACATACATAAGATTGATAAATTGCATTAAGCTCCATTTCGTTCCTGGTTGTTTCCTCATGAACAAGAAAAACATTAGTGGTCATTGTCCTTTAACTTTTGCCACATTCATAATTTAGTGGCTTCCAAATGACAAATGGGACATAATTTTTGACAAATGATGTCATAACCAACCTTGATGTGAGGGGCTAACAGACTAAGGCTAGGTAAAAGCTCAGAAGGCCATTAAAATTTCATAATACGAACAAAAAGGCAATTAAGATATCATTAAGAGGGTTAGCACCCAAAGGATATACCCCAAGCCTATTACAGTGCCCTTCGATAGGCTTGTACCCAGCCGCAGCTTAAAAACTGCACTTCAGAGACCGCAGTAGAACTGAGTTGTGGCCCAATGACAAACTAATAAATGGGAGGTATAGGCCCTCTCAATGTGTCAACAGTAGTCTGTTGTTTGGATTTAAGCACACAATCACTGCTCAGGAAAATTAGTCCAAACCTTGTTTAAATGTACTCTTGGTGATCAGTGCAGAAGGAAAACAAGCTTGTTAATTTCTGTGATGTTAGCTCATTGGCTCACTGAAGCCCCAGGGCCGTAAATGCTGGGGAAACTGTAAAAGAGAACAAAACAGTTCAATAAACAAACAATGTAAATGTGGACACCAGAGTCAGTCCCTCTTATTGTTGCAATAATCAAGGTTTAATAGAAAACTTATCAATACAAAGCAAATACAATTTGCTGTTAATAACTGTCCCAGACTTGATTCATTCATCTCATTGGGCTGTAAAGTGAAATGTACAAACAGTGGGGATACAGTTGTGCAATAAAAAGCACAGTATATTCACCTTTTAACCCCAAATGAGTGTGATCAGCCACATCTGTACCATTTGGGCTCCTGTAATTGCTTTAGCCTAGAAAGTACAGTGAGCTGTGAGCCGGTTGAGACCATGTACAAAATGGATGGCTGTGCCCTCAGCCCAAAGTGACTGTGTGTGTGATCAGTGTCTGTCCCAGACAGCTGCAGGGTGACTCCCTGCCCTGATGGCCATTACTCAGTCTGATGGATGGAGGGATAGTGGAGGGAGTGGTGGAGAGAAAAAAGCAAGGGGTGGTAGTAAGGAAGGAGGGAGAGCCAGGGCTCACAGGAAGGAGTGGACAGTAGATTAGGGCAGGATGAGCGAGAGAGCGTGAGAGAACACCGGTATGGATGGAGGAACAGGGGCCTCGGGAGGTTGAGGTGTTAAAGTGAGATGAGGGGAGGTGGAGAAAAAAGGGGGTGGAGAGATGGTGATCTGGGATCTGGGCCTGACAGCAGTGAATGGCGCTGATAAGAAATGGAAGAGGAGGAAGGGGCAGAAGAGAAGAAGATGAAGCTGATGCTACTTTAGGTAATTGGTTTATTTTCACAGAGAAAATCCATCACCATTTCTGTAAATACATCAGTAACTGTCAGTGAGATAATTTCAACTCTTGCATTCTGGCATGATGCTATGACATAAAAAAAACACTCCTTAATAAAAGAGGGTGTCATATAAAGCAATGCAGATACCTGACACTGGAGCAAAAATAAAACAGCCGACTTGTGCAGCAGACAAGCAAAACAGAACAAGCTCAAGTGAAGAGTTACAATTTTAAGGACAATGGAATTAAAACCAAGCATATTTCTGAATGAAACACTACCAAGACATCTTCCCACCCCGGCAAACACACAGGTTGTTTGTTCCTACCCTCTAATATGATATATTCCTAAATAAGCACCCATGCCAGTGACAGATAACAGGCATGTCCTCATAAGCATAACAGGCACAGTTTTAAACCTGTAGTTAATGTTGTGAAATTGTGGTATTTTATTAGGTTTACGTAAGAAATTATATGGTTAGGTTTCGTAAAATGTTGTAGTTTTGGTAAAAATGGGTACGTTTGTTACGTAACTTACATATGTACATGACATGAGTACATTATGTAAATTAACTCACGTAAGGTAAAACAAGCTATCATTTACCTTTGGTTGAACATTGGGCATGAATACCGTTCTCCTGGGTCACACAGACTTTGTCACTCTTTACACAATATGCTCATACATATTTGCTATAGCCAGAGGTCACTGCCAAACAAAAATGTAAATAGGGGTTTTAATAATAGCAGAAAGCTTTTTGGTAAAGCCTGTAAAACCCCTAATTTGATATTGGCACTGTGAACTGAGCAATATAATAATAATTTGTACGGTTTTGGCTTTTGTTTGTTTTTCTGTCTGTGAGCACAATTTTAGAAAAACAACAGGCCGAAATGTTCATGAATCTAGATGGAAGGGTGTAGCCTGGGCTAATAAAGACCACTTCCATTTTGGAGCGGATTAGAATTATGGGGTGGATACACAAATTATTTTTCACTTCTGTTAACATTGTAAGATAAGGCACCTGTGCAGCATTCATGTGAATGTGGCACAAATTGGTCCTCATTTAAAAGGCCTACCTGATCTGCTCTTTTTATTCTTCATGGTCACACATTGTGTAAACTCCTCGAAGCAAATGATGCAGCTTCTTTGCCATTTATTTGTGACACACTCAATAAGAAAATAAAGAGAACAGCTGATGTCTAACAATAATGCAATAAAACACCAAGTGATGGTTGTCCTGATGATGATGACGATGATTATGTTGTTTATGATGATGATGATGAAGATGACAATTAATTAGCATTAGGTAACATGGATTAACGGACACCACCTCATGTGCCACATCATAATGATAATGACAACCCAGAAGATGAAGGAGAACAGTAGAGATCATCACAAATATAATCAACAAGAAAAATACAATTAGAATAGCATTGCCATTATATAACTCCAGGCAAATTAGTTTACAATCACCATCTCCCCATGGTATATCCTCCATACATTCCATGGACTGCCAAAGCCACAGAGCATGAGGTATTCTGAGAAAAACACTTCTTCCCAGCCATATGCTGTTAATACCGTCACTCTAAAAACAGCTCAATAAGCAATCTGTATCTGTCTCAGCTTGGCCCTTGGCTCTGATGTGCTCTGCTCGGGGTCTGTTTGGTTATGCAGTGATTGCCTCCTTCCCTGCCCTCCTCACTCGCTGCCTCCAAGCCTCGCAGCTTCGGCGTACACAAAACTGCATTTCTGAGTCTCCCCAGACAGTAGACCAATCTATGTGCTCATATTCATCTTAGCTGGAACTGATCTGTTCTCTGTCTAATGCACTGGCCTTTCCCCGGAGGTTAGGTGAGGCCCCCATCATATTCCTCCCACTCTCTCTCTCTCTCTCTCTCTCTGTCTCTCTCCTTCTCACTTTCAGAGAAAATGAAAGATTTAATCCAGTGAAGACAGCGCGGACACTTAAACAAATATAGCAGTCGATATTCGTGCAGGTATACTGTATGTGCACATGCTGCACCCGTGGGCTCAAAGTGACTCGTGGCTGCTGCTTGGGATTGATTGACAGTGAGACAGGGAGGTCCCCCTCATTGTCAGAGTCAGGGGAGATTGTTGAAAGATTCAGACAGGGGGATTGGTCTCTATCAAATCCCTTTTAAAAAATGGATGATTCGTCTAAGTGACTCAAGAGGCCATCTGCCCCAACCCAAATCCCCCTACATAAAATAGACGTTTATGTTCAATATCCTTGCTTTTTTTTCATCCCCCACCCCAGCCTCATTCAATTCTGAAATTGTTTTGTTATGTGGTTGGCATAATAAGTTATGATCGATCTCCAGTGAGTGTGTGCAGCTATGAGGCCTATGTCTGGAGGCTGTCCATATAATATCTGCTAAGCACTCCATCTTTGCTGGAAGACAAGAAGATAGAACAATAAATATAACCTGATACTCTCGCCGCTGTGATAATTGAAGGATTCATGGTCTAATGGATGTGCAAACTACAGCAGTGATAGGGCATTAAAGCTAGCAGTGGGTTTTGTGTGTGTGTTTTTCGTATTCAGAGCATCCTCCAAAATACAAATGCCTTTAGCTTCAAACTGCTATGCTGAATGTTTTCACTTTCCTTTGGGCCTTTTAAATGTTTGAGCACGTCTTTGTTTATTCAAGAAGTGTTGCATTCCAAGTTCGTGACATTGGATTGGTTCTGCAAGAATGTGCAGTATGTAATGCAGTATATCCCCAAACCTCATAATCACCAAGGTACAGCTTGCTTCTTTGCTGTATTAAAGCCTCAAAACTCCTGGCAGTCAATTAGGAGCCGTTGTGTGTGTCAACGAAGCGAGGAGAGTTTGCTTGCTGATATTATGGCTAATTAGCTCAACTCAGCTCCCCCAAGACGGAGAGGGAGACACCGAGGTATTGTTGTGGTTTCACTGGCGTTCCAGGCGAAATCTCTTAAGTCGTCACTGCATAATCCTCTCCTCAACATTTCTTCAACTGAAAAACTGGAGATCGTTTGTACTGTTGAGACTTGGATGTCTTTTTTTTTTAGGCAGAGGCAAGCAGAGATGATTGGAATTCAATAGTTTTCCGGCATTCTTTATCTGTTCCAGGATTTGTTAGAAGCAGTAAATTCAGAGGACCAGAACTTAGCATTGAATTTCCTGGAGCTGTCATTGGTTTATTGAAAGGTCTGTCAGTTTCCGAGCCAACTTCATAAACCCATTCAGTGCGTTTAAGTGTCCCAGTTATTGTCTGATATATCAGGAAAATGATTTCTTTTACACATTGTCAATGAGAAACCTTGTGTCCTGAAAAGAAACCAGCTACATTTCTACTGGAAAAAAAGTATTTATTTCTCATGTATACTCTTTTCTAGTATGTGACTGTAAATGTGAGCATGTGCAGCAAGGACAGAGAACATAGCTCGATTGCATCATTGTAGTGGGATGAAAGGCAAAATCTTCTCTCTGGTTGTAGCAGTGCATGCAAAAATAATCTTGTGTCATCTGAACCTACAACGAAGATATCTAAATATGTTGATATGGTCCCCAGTTGAGTAAAACAGATTAGAGTGAGGGGAACTGTGCTCCCTAATGACAAAACCGGTCACACTCCCACCAACAAGAATGTCCCCAAGCTGCAGTGTCAGATACTACTAAATGGGACTTATTTTTGTGGATTTTTTAATGTATCTAAAATATGCCAATCTTGGTTTAAAAAATGCAGTAAAGCCAAGTGAAGAAATCTGATAATCCACCGACAGAAAGTGATCTGGGGTTTACACTAATCGAGTTATTGCACTACTTGTAAACAGGATCCTCGAATCCTGGCATTAGCCTGGTTTCTCCCATTTGGTTCTTGTTTCCATCCAACATTCATATTGGTTAATTCTTAATTTCCATCATATTCCATCATTAAGTGCCACAACAGGAATCCGTGTGATGTTCATATTACAAAGCAACAAGAAAGGGAATATAGATTAGAGTTGTGCACTGGTACCTCCACTGCCAGGTGTTGACATTTATGACTTGTTTCAGTGTTTTCAATATTGGCTTTTATCATATTAAACCATAAAAACAATTCAAGGTCCTTATATTAAACTTGGCCTTTGCCATGTCACAGTTTCCATGATAATATTCTATTATTTTTATTACATAAAGTTGTATAGTCTCGAAGGTATTTTAGGCACTGCTCATGTGATGAGGACGGCTCATTTTCTGTACCCAGTGTAGCATGAAAGCATGGTGGAATTAGCAAGCTAGCTAACTAATCAGCCAGCTGCTAAATTAGTAAAATTGAACAACTTTTGCTTCATCCACACACTTGGGTCCCGGTGTAGGAAAGCACATTGCAATCGCCAGATAAGTGACAATTTTGTTCGGCTCATTTTCTGGAACTTTAACCAGTTTAGGATGCAAGCATAGTGGAATTAGCAAGCAGTAATTTATCAGCAGTAATTAACAAGATTGTGTTAGGAACTACGTCTGGCTCTTATTGGTTGTTTTTGTATTTTTGCTAATAAAAAGTTATTTTCATAGAAGTTACCTACTGAACCTTTGAAACTAAACCCAAAGTAGGGATGCCATCCATTTTGAAAGTATAATGACATAAACCAAAGTATTGGACTAATTGCATTTTTTACTTCTGAAGGCTCTGCATGACAAGTCAGGGGATCACCACAGTTATAAAATCCAATAGCTCTGGAGAAAATTCACTTGAATCCACAAACATTAACCTTATGTTGTTATTACAGACAGTCAAGGAAAGTCAAGGGATCACCAGAGCCAGTAGGATAGTCATGTGGGGATCAGAGAAGCTTTATCACCAAGTAGATTTTGACAAACAAGGAATTTGCTGTGGTGTATTGGTACATAAAAACAAACACAGAACTTAAGTATAAAGGCAAGTACATCCATTCCAAAAACAGCGGCATATATAGATAAAAATAAGACGAGAAAAAGTCAACATACAAAAATATTCAGAAATATAAACTATGAACAGTAAAAACAATACAAACAAATATATTGTTATTTAAATGATGGAAGGAGTGGTGCAAATAGGAATGTGCAAGTTGACTGAAGTTATATTTGCAATGTGCAAGATAAGGTCAGGTGGCTGTTCATGTCTGCACCAAATTCACTGACAATAAATCTAATAGTAGTTGAGATATTTCAGTCTGGCCCAAAGAAGTGGATTGACTGACCAAGCAACTGGTAGATAGATATTTCCATCCATACAGTCATGCCAACAGCATGACTAAAGTCACATTTCCATCAATACATTTCTGTGCGCATTGTGAAGATTTGCATGAACACCAAAATTCGTGAAAAGGTTCTGATGTAGCTGACATTTAACTTGCATGGCTGATCAGCTGTTCCGCTCTGACATTAAACAACAATTATAAATTTCCCAATTGAATCTTTTTCCTGAAGACATATTTTCTCTGATTCGTGGACAAAGCTGTCCAATACTTTTTAACCTCTTTTGAGTATTTTTCCTCTCTTGCTCAATCTCTATAAAACACTGCCATCTTCTGACCGAATACGTTTATGCATCTTTGTACGTAATTCGCATTTTCTCTAATGCAATATTGTAGAGTATCCAACTTCAACGCTCTGGTTGACAACCGAGTTACAATGTTACATCTAAACCATTGGACTTCCTTTGACATTAAATGCAGATAAGCTTGTAAAAAATGGTACTCATACCTAAGGGTTAATCAGAGAAGTTCATAATACATCTCCATATTTTTGGCGTGAGGCAGTCAGAGATGGCTCATTACAATAGTCTTCCTCAGTTCATACATTTCAGAGTCAATAATTATGTGAAAACTGGCACCAATCTTCCTCATAATCTCTCTGTTCACGTCTATATTAAAGGCAGTCAATTAGTATAGATTGGTGGCAGTGAATAAACTTTGATTAAGAATAAAGCCAAGAGACGTCAGTTGGATCCTAAGTCATTCTGTTTACTGCCAGCCACTTTTCTTTTGGATCTAGATACCCTCTCTTCTTATCAAAACAACACTGCAGGAGAAAGTATGATTGAAGGAAGCTCCAGTCTTCTCTCTTGGTACATCTGATAAAGGCAGCGAGAGAGTAAAAAAAAAAAAAATTGAGGGATTCGTGAATTGATATTGAAAGTCATTATTTTCACACAAGTAGCTACAGTCACGCAGGATTGCTGGAGCCTAATGCTAAAATGTGTCATCTGCAATATTAATCCAAAGGCTCAACATTTTCTGTAGGCTGATATCAGATCAGTGTTGTGCAAATGGCCTCGGCGTGGCTCAGAGAGGGGAGCGAGAGGGGTGAAAAAAAGGATCTCACTTTGAAAGAGTGAACAGAAAATGATGAAACGGGGCTGACACACTGTAGTTTTGGTTGGCTGAGTGGGATGAAGGGAAAGGTAAGGGATAGAGTACAAAGACACAGGTAGACAGAGGGCTGTTATGTGTGGGAAGGATAAGGAAGTAAACACAAACACACACACACTTGGTTACAACTCTGTGATAGAGATGGCATTAAGGAAGCAAGTAGGCATCTTTTCCAATTAAACACACAATTACCACACTACACACACACTTGCACACCATTCTGCGCCGCTGGTGTCACCACTAACAGACCACAGCAATCACTTTTTTCCCTTCAGTGCTCCCCTACACCTCTCAACATGAGTGGACACACCTCAGCGTGCCTGAGCACGTATGTGTGTGTGATTACCACAACAGTAACAATCAACAAGAGGGCGATCCATCAGCTGTCAGTCCCGCTGTGAAGTTTTAATTAATTACATGGAGGGAGACAAGGTCAACGCTGCACACCACAGTGGACTGCTAGCCTTGCCTCTCTACAGGGGATCAATAGGGCTTTACACGCGCCTGTAGACTTCTATACAGAGAGTTATTAAGGAAGTGGGACCAGGCCTATTGTGTCTCCAGCAGCCTTGTCAGAGTGAACGGGCGTAAAGGATGTCGGCTTGGTTTAAGTTCACAGTAGGGGAGATAGTGAATGGGACTTAATGGAGCTAATGGATCTGGGAAGGTGGGAGTGTTGAAGAGGAGACAGACAGGAGAAGGAGAGGTACAAGAGGTGGGCTAATGTAGTGTGGCACACGCAGAGAGGCAGTTTGTTTGGGGCGAGTCTAGCATTTCACTTCAGCGCCAGCATATAGTAAGCAAGCGTGCCGGATGCACATGCTTCTTTTTTTTATTTATTGTCACACTATCCAAGTTAAAAAATAAATAGGTGTTTAGCATTCGTCCCCAGGCTGTGCATCATTTCAAAGGGCGTGTTGCTGCACGACTAAAGGTCTGGTGGACATCCCGGTGCGCGCCCCTGCCGTCCTCATCAGTCAACCTGGGAGGATCGTTAAGTGAAAATGAAGCACTCATGGAGAGGGATTAAGACCTTCACTTTATTATGAAGTGCAAAGGTATAAAAACACTTGAGACACAGTACAATGGCAAAGCATCGCAAACACAGAGCCAGAGGAGAGAGTGAGAAAGGACGGCAGTGAGGGAAGCAGGTTTGAAGGGGCGATGCATTATTCATCAGAGTAAAGCACACAGCTCATTGATTTAATGGAAATACGATTCTTATCTTTAGATCTCTCAAGACAAAGGCCTTATTTCTCACCATATGTCACTGTCTGATTGGATAATGCTCTGACCGACAGGCAGAGACAGTAAATGTCATCCCGCTGTATACGGCGCTGGCCTGTAATTAGATAGCTACCTTTTTGTTGTAAAGTCCACTTCACGAGTACTTACTCAATAGGTTTCACTTGTAATTTCATCTGTCTTTGCGCAGGGAATTACAGTTCTATAATCTGAACATATACACAGCACATACTGATACCTAATATTGCTATCATGCACATCATTTGTCAGTCTGCATTTTAGTCACTTTTTTAAAAATGTTAAGTGAAGGATTTCAGTCCCTTATCACACATGCACTGCAACCCTTAACTTATCAAGACATTACCCAGAGGAGCTGTATGTGAGAACACACATGACGGGATCAGTTAGACTGGACAGACTAATAAGTCAGTAAGTCATAACATACAGTAAGTCATTTGTTTCTCCCCTGAAATATGACCCAAAAGAGCTTCTTTCAAATTGATGTTGCCGTTATGCAGCCAGCACAAAAATGAAAGTATATATACATCTGAGGGTAAGAAGGAGGGCCATTTACACAATGATGGCAATGTGAAAATAACTGAAATCAAGATTCACAAACTTCTGTCAGTAATTGTAGACGCCAAATTTGCCAGACACATTTTTCTGAGTATTTTCAATTCAGAGCACATCTGACATGAAAGATCTCCTGTTGTGTGGTACATTGTCCAGAGTTCAAATGAGCAAATGGCTTCTTAGGAAAAAACAGAATTTCAGGATTCATTGTGTTTTTTAAGAAGGTGCATAGTTACAGCTATTGTATTTCCAGTCAAGTGCTTAGATTTATTTTATTCTTTTCAAAAGACCAGTGATATGTTGAAATTTCAGCTATCAGTCACTTTGTAAGTGTAGGTGTTACAAAATCACACATACTGTGTACTGACAGCTCAAATTGGTATGATTTAAACCAATACCAGATCTGTCTGTTTTGCATGAGTGCAGTTGTGAAAGAAGCCACCTGGGCTGTTTTGAAGGGTTTTCAATCACTCATTTGATATTACTTTTCAAATGAGTAACATCTACTTGTATGAAGCTCTTTGAGGTCAGAAAGTCTAATGCCATGGGCCCCCCCTCAGATAAAGTTGAAATAACCGTTTTTCTTCGATTTTCTCGAACTGCCATTCCAGATGATGACTTATATAATGATTTATGATGTAAACAGTAGGCAAATTATTGCCATGTCGTCAGTTAATTTAATTTATTTTTGTACCATAAGAACACTTTAAACAGTTTTTATTCTCAGGCAAGTTCTGGAGTTTATAGGGAGTGTCTTTTTCTGTGATATCAAAGCAAATTTATGGGCGTTTATTTGTGATGGGCATTGGAGGTAATGATCTCATCAGAAAGTGCAGTCCCATAAATATAAAAATATGTATCGCATGCCTGTGTGTTCACATTTAATGAGTTATGACTCCTAGAAGGAGTTGTGTTTTTGACACTAATTGTTCCAATTTTGTACCTTAATTGCCGCAATGAGCTGTACCACAGCCTCTGCTATAACTGCTGACTGTTGCACTCTTTCCACCAAATTTGCATGTATATGAAGTTTTTCCAAATGCAGGACCACCCACTTAAAGGCAATAGACTCCTTTTCCATTGCCAGTAGATGGGTATATCCTTGTGTTTCTTTCTTTCTGGAGTCAACATCGTGGACTTACTGGAAAAGAGGGTTAGTAAACAAAGAGAAGAACAGCAGAAAAGGGATGGAGAGCAGTGAAAATGTAAAATTTGTTACTTTATTCCCCTGTGCAGGCAACAGCTATGGCCAGAGGCAATTAGTGGGGCTGTCTGTCTGTCCATCCTTTTGTCCTATTTTTAAATGGATATATGAGGAACACCGGGATGTAATTTCTACAGATTCTATCCTCACTCACTCAAGACTCAACTGATATAACTGTCACTGTGATCTCACACAATCTCACAAAATGTTTAATAATATACAATGATAAGGTGATTACATTATATAGGGTCAAAGGTCAACTTCAGTGTGACATTACAATATTATCACGCCATAACTCAGGAACAGACTCAGGGGGCATTTGGTTGTATACTGAAATGATGACACTAATCTTGGGTGCCCACCATCAGACTGTAGTGATTATATCATATAGATCTTCTGTGCTGCTTTGTGGAAAATATGCCGAAAACATCAGATGTCTTTTGTAAATTGTTGCTCATTTGCATCAACATCCATATGTGATTCATTGTCTACTGTCATCCCTACATATAAGTCTGGAAATGGTGCAAAAATTAGCTTGTAAAACTGGGCGTTGATGGTTTTTATCATTGCCAATAGGAGCTGGAGCTGAACCTGTGACTACTGCAGAGTCATTTGTGCCGGCAATCAATGTTGATTGTAACCTTTCCCAGTGAAGGCAAAAGCCAGATGTTAGTGGGAGTTAGTGTTTTCTTGTCCAGTGGGAAAGAGGCTAATGGTCCAAGCTCCAAGAACTAAATTCCTGTTGTTTTTAGAACACCTGTCCCTTTTACCTCTTGCAGCACCTTTGCTTCATGTCTCTCCTTCTGCGCACCACTGAACAAAGCGTACCTCACACTGTAAAAACCCCTGTTATAAATAGAAAGAATGCCAATATGTCAGTGTGTTGGGGCAAAAGAGAGTAGTCTACTAGCATTCTTCTACTGTATGAGAGCACCTCGGACAGTTTAGGTTAGGTCAAGGATTTGTCTGCATTGGGAAATAAGAATGCATGCCGATTTAAGCAGTTTATTCCAGCATGAAGTTTTTGAACATGAAGGATTATATTCTGTAACGACGGGTATGGGGAAAGTGTGTTTCGTCTGTTTCAATATTGACAGATCCAGTGAGATGTTTGGCTCCGGGGGGCTTAGCTAGTCTGAGATGCACTAAAGCGAGAAGAGCCAGGGGGCGATGCTCAAGTGTCTGTCTATTTATTGCAGACAGAAACACACACAGACGGATACACTTCATCTCTTTCCAGAAAAACACACACATATAGCGGACACACACACTCATCACCAGTCATACACTCACGCCGGCTCGCTGAGGCGAATCAAACCTACATCTCGGTGGAGTGAATTTTTTAACCCCTTTAGGCCTGCAGTGGAGGAATACCTCAATCCTTCTCCTTTTCCCTTTACATAGCCCCAAGGCTTTCACGAAACAGGGCTTAACCCTTCCACAACAGAACACACTTAACTCTGCTTCCAATATCACTTTTTTCCTCTGGTTACCCAACATGGCCCGAGGCGGTCGATGCAAAAGCAATGGGCTTCTTTTGATTCTTCCGTGGGTTCATCCTCAGGTGGGTGTAATTCTCTGGGTGGCAATGACTTCTGAAAGTGGCGTAAAAGGTGAAGCTGTAGGTGGAAAGTAAATGACACTGGGGGAATGAATGATGGGCTCAGGATATATCAAGTTGCTGGTTAGATTCGGAGGCACAGGACTGGTGATTTGTAGTCTGAATAGACGGAGCTGAAAATCAAAAGATTTGAGCGAAGCGGGATGGAAAAGATGAAGGTTACAGGTTTGGTGAGTGCAAAGCCACAGTGCACTTCAGACACAGCTTGAAATACAGGTATGGAGACTCTGAAACCGTATTGTAACACTGACACAGGCTCCATCAGATAAGCAATCAACCCTAAGAATACGATTAAAAACACCAGCTTTTTCTTCGCTGTTTAAAAATGACCCTGTCTCGGCAGAATGTAACAGTTGGATACAATCTCAGTGAAAAGACTGAAATTGGCAAAATGAGAGGCCTGTTACACTGTGGTGCTATCATCTGCTCCCCCAAAAGGTTAGATGAGTATGTATGTGGGTCAGCAGTACATGACAGAACCTGCTGTTATCGGGTATTATACAAAGGTAATTTCAGCCTGGTAATCTCACTGGTTAAAGACACACTTGAATGGTTTTGATAACTCCTGATCCTTTTTTTTCTCACCAACTGTGAGATTGTTAACAGGATTTTCACTTTCTGCTACTCTCAGAAGTATTACAATGAGGCGCCGCTCAAGACGAAATGTCAGTTCAAACTGCATGAGAGAAAACTGAAGAAAGGGTGTGAGAGAGTTGAGACTTTGTGATATTTGCTGTTTGTTCAAATTCATGACATGACTTATATTTGTAACTATCCTCTATAATAGGGGCTGATTATATGATTTGATGTGACAATACTGTTGTAATGGTTTAATTAGGTTTAGGCACAAAAACAAATTGGTGATGGAAAGAACGTGATCAGGAATGAGGCAAGTACTTACATTTTCCCAAATGTTTCCAACACTTTTCAAAATTAGGTCAATTTTAGTCAAGGTAACTGTCTCATTTATTTGGATTCATGCATCAGCATTTAGTTGTCTGCCAGAAGCTATCATAAATGTACTTTTTAGTTTTAAACCACGTTGTAACAATTCACTTTTTAGATCACGGTCATTTTAACAATTTTTTACCAGAGTAAGGATTTCAGCCACTGGACGTGTGGATCTTTTGTCATCAGTTGTCAGAGAAACAAGCAAAGCAAATGTTAGAAGCAGCTTGGCTAGGACAGCGTCTGAGAAACACAGATTTTTAACCTGAAACTGCTTTATTTGGTGGTCTGTTTGTTTCGGAGACAAGGAAGATAATTTGGCTTCTGGTAAAAAAAAAATGCAATGAATTCCGAAATCCAACTGGAACAAGCTTATTGCAATGGCAGCGTGAAACAGTGCGAAAGAGACAACAACTCTTATGATCCCATGCGACGTCATGGCATCACCAAGCTGCGGAAGCTCGTTTAAGCCTGACCAAGTATGGAGTGTGGACTGACAGCTGGAGAGGTGCCAGTTTGCCTCCTTTTCACTGCTGAAATGCTCTTGAGCAAGGCCCTGAACTCCCAAACTGCTCCAGGGTTGCAGTGCCACTGTTGACCCTGTGCTACCCCCTTAATGTCATGAGTGTGCAGTGAGGGACTAGTGAAAAAGAGATACATTTCAACTTCAGTTATCCAAACTCGGGTTGCAGGGGGCTGGAGCCGATCCCAGCTGACCATGGACGATAGGCAGAGAACACCCTGGACAGGCATGTCTATCAAAGGGCAGACATTAAACCTAAGCTGCATGTTTTTGGACTGTGGGAGGTGAAAGGGAGAGATCTTACACTGACACTAAATTAATTATTTTTACAATTTAGACACAGAAGACTGGTTCAGGTTCAAAGGATGGTCTCTTTATACCATAAACAAGATATGTCTTAACCCGAACTTACCCCTGAAGTTCAACCAATAAGAAAACATTTTCCTAACCTACGAAAGTATTTTTTTTTTTTAAAAACCCATTACCAAAACCATTCCCTAACCAAATTGTGCCTCAACCCTAAACCAAGCAGAGCACAGAATTCATAGTCATATCAGATGTTGTTGTTTTGGAGAGCAATGGGGAGTATTTTGCCCTGAAGCTCAGAGGACCTGTTGAAAGAGTGAGATATTTGTGCATGGTGAATTGACCATTATGATGACTTTAGCTTGTTCACTTGTATAAAATGTTTTCCTAATCTCTCCTTCAGCTCACAGCCGAATGAAAGAACTAATTTTTATCAAAAGCATAAGTTGTGTTGAAATCATACTGATGGCTACAGCCTGCTCACTGAGAAGATACTGTTAACAGACAGAGGCGATGAGAACCTGATTATCTCTTTTATGCCCAACTCTTTGTTCCTTTTAACCTCAATTAATCTGCACTGCTTTGTATCCCCTGCACTGGGCACTGTTCAGCTGCAAGCTAAATATCAAAAGTATCAAAAGCTTCATGCTTTCCAAATGAATTTAAAGTGATACAGATAGAATACATCATGCACAGGCCTTTGACACAGTGAATCAGACCACTCTGACTGATTGTATTTGATTGGTTTGTTAGTTAGTTGGCTGAGTAGCTTCTATTGCTGAGAAAAGAGGCACATCAGTCCAAGGCGATGTCGACAACACCCGCGCTGTAAATCAGCACGGTCTGACACGCCGGCTAAAAGGCAGCGCTGAGGTCCAGGAGGACCAGGATAAAAGAACTGCACATACACCATCAGGAATAAAAAAAACACTCTATCTCCAAGCAACAAAAGAGGCCAGCCTAACAAGTGTATTTATGTAATATACCCGTGTGTCACTTCCTATTCACACATTGCGTCTATCTGTTATGCATTTTACTTGACTACACACATACATTAATTAGAAACAAACAAGGTTTAAACAATTCCGTGCGATGACTGGTGTGAAATGAATCACTTCCATTGAATTTCTTTATCTGAAAACCTCACAAACAGCGACCACATCGCCACGTCGCTCTACTGAATTAACTAGCACATAGAGATAAATTAGTGCTGTTGCCACTTCGCACCCTTTCTCTTTCCTTCCTCTCCCATCTACTCTCATCTCTCCTTTCATCAGGAGCAGATGTTGAGGTCCACTTGACAGATAAACAACATCTCTCATTGGGACTGTGAAGAGTCTAAAACAGCCCCTTCACTGTCACTTTGAATGTTCATTATCATGCTTTATCCCGACTGTCACTAGCAGAACACTGTTGTCCTCAGCAGAGCCCATTAAAGACGACAGTCTTGGTTGGTTCTTGCATACTAGCTAGAAACTAGAGAAACCAACAGCGAACTGTGTCTCCTGATATGTGATGCACGTTTGTTATTCAAAACAGCTCCTTGTAACTCTGGTTACAAACAAATGTGTGAAAGAAAATAAACAAATGATGATAAGTTAATGTAGTTATGTAGCCTATACAGTATGTTGAATGAGTGGGGGGAAATGGTTCTTGGATGCAACACGATTCTCTCATGAAAGTCTGATACTGAAAGTCACTAATCTGATTTGTAAAACCAATTTCCGGACATTATGATCGGCCAAGCCGTTCTTCGCGGCAGAGCTTGAGACAAACAGCATCTCATCATCCCAGGAATGGTAGAAAACCTCCTGTTCGAATGTTATTGTGTATTGAATCGCGATTATTAGTGGTCATCGGCCTCATAGGTATGGGTTAGAAGAGCCCTGCTCCCCATTCCAGAAGGTTCAGAAGGCCGTTTCTATCTATCTATCTATCTATCTATCTATCTATCTATCTATCTATCTATCTATCTATCTATCTATCTATCTATCTATCTATCTATCCTACAGCCACAAGCTGTTGTTAACAACAACAAAATGAGATGAGCAAGGAGAGTTTGGGAAAATATATACATTTTTAATTGATAAATATATTTCTACATTTTTTGCTGACACCTAACAATGCAGTTTCTTCTTCCTAAACTTAACCATGTAGTTGTATTGCCTAATCCTAATGAAAACATAATTGGCCATTCAATGGTGTGAAAACAACCTTCTGCACATATAGTAGGCAGGGCAGGTACCTTCTAACCCATATGTATGAGGCTGATGACTACTGATAACCGCCATTTAAAGGGCTGATAACATTTGAAATGGGTGGTGGGGCCAGCAATAGTGACATATTGTTATCCTGCAGAATGCTGAGTTTTGTAATGCTGCATCAACGCAACAAATGTAAGATAAACCTGCGTATTTAGCCACATAGAAGTCTAATAATTGTAAAGCACACTCCAAAGCTTCTGTAGCTTCCTCCTCCTTTTAAGTGCACCTTGTATTGTATTTACACCCACATCACCGTCACACAACATGAGTAGCTCTTTGTATGGAAATGCACTGATGCAGCCTGAGCAGAGAGCCTGAAATCTCAGCCTTCTCTGAGGTAACAGAGGAATTACTGGAATTGATCAGTGACCCCCAACTCATAAATTATGGTCAAAGTCTGCTATGAACATGTGTATAAATTATGCAACTGTGCTGGGGATAGAGATTAGATAAGAAACCGCACTCTGTCTATTGGGTTAATGCAGGCTCATTGATCACATGGCAACATTATACGTATACTGTAGTATCTGTGATTCAACACTGATAGAAGTCAGTTATGTTCTCTTTATTTCCGTAGTACTATACAAATAGTATGCCTACAATTGTGCATATCTCAGACAACATGTTTCATGGTTGATTCCCAGGGCAAATTTGTTTTTTCCAAGGGCCCATAATAACTCCTTTCCTTTATAATGATACAATCATTGTTCTGTTTTCTTCTAGTTATAATTTCCAGTGCAAATATATTAAGGAGGTGTGCGAGGCTGAGACACAGAGCACAAATTGTGGTTCCAAGACTGCTGCTTTTTATTTGTAGCTATTCAGTCATTTAAGTGAACAAAGACCCCCCAAAGTGAACTATAAGGAAATTGAGATGTTTTTGGCAATTTATCCAAATGCACTGTGTAAATATTTTGTAAGAAATATGTGTCTTGTGAATACACCAGGAGATTCAATGCAGCAGCAGTTTGTTTGCCTGTTTGAACACTGGGGGTGCATGCAATTGGCCGTTAATGGGAGACAGTGAGGCCATAAAGTTTGTCTCATGGTTCACAGATTGTTTTTTCTTGCTGTTTGCAGTTTGATATCACAGGCGCATAGCAAAAACACATTGCCTTGGCCCTCTGATCAGTGTTCCTGGAAACCAGCAGCTGCTGGCTGCGACACACATTGTAGGGTTAATTGCTCAGACAGATTTGAGAAATCACCATATGAATGTGTGATAAAGGGAGGATCCATGCGAACAAGCATCAAAGTGATTTGATATGCTGATATGTGTGAGTTGTAGAATGGAGATGGTGTGTCCTTATGGGTTAACATCAGGTGCCAGTTTCCACCAAGCCACAAATGAAGTTACTAATAATATGGAGTTTGTTGAAGACAAAAAAAAGCCTTTGTGACTACATAAATTCAAGTATGTTCAAATCCTGTATGTAATCTGAGTATTTTTGTTTACCACTGGCATAAACAAACCTCCAAGCACAGAGGAGCACAGTGAACATACAGTGAACAGTGAACATACCTAAGACCTAACTCATTGATACCAACCATGTTATGATATCCTATCTGGAAGGCAGATAAATAAGCATCCAATTATCGATTTTGGCGAGAGAAAAAAATTTAAACGGAAGTCTCCCCTTTTCAGACGTGCCCATTTTGTGCAAATCCCATGCAGTTTAAGACCAAAAACATGTATTTTTCTCAGTTGTATAATTATCATCTATTGTAATTAAATATTCCTGCACAGTGGGGTCCCTAAACAGTCCTGGAATTACATTAAGACCGAGAAGTGGAGACTCTTGTGGCTTCAAGGAGCCTCACTGTATTTGTTTCTCTGTTCACATTTCAAAATTACTTCGCTGTTGATATCTTGTAAAACAGAGTCGATGGTAGAATCGACACACCTCACCTCTCCAGCGGCAGCCATGTTTGTTGTAGACGGATTCAACCCAAGCGCTCTTTAGTGACGTGGCTGATTACGTTACTGTTGCTCATCTGTCCATCATCGTGTAAAGCCCGCCCTGATGAGGAGTTCTGTACCGAGCATAGTAGCGCCACAACAGAGAAGTGCCAGACTGAACTTCCCCCCGTAAAATGTTGTGGGCGGGGCTAAAGTTTGGCTGCAGCCAGGTTAGTAACAAATGGTATCAACCCCCAAATTGCCACATATGAGACATTGAGACATATATGTGTGCATGCTAAGGTCATACATTACTGCTATTGTAGACTCTAAACTATTAATATTTGAATAGATGCCAAACTAAAGCAAAAATGTTTATTGCAAATTTATAACCACAACATTTTGACTCACATACATGATATACACAACTTCTATGTGACAGCTACTGCTGACCTGCTTTCTCACCTTAAGATTCCTTGGCCCCATAAAAAAGACAATAACAGGTCTATGAAGGTCTGTAACTTTTGATTTGTGAAGCTCAAGCTCCATCAATGTCTATGAATATGGAAATAACAGGTTTCAAATGCTTCTTTGAATAGTGGTTGTGCCTCAACCTTTTTGTTTACATTTGGTTCACACATTGTGTCTTCAGAGAAACAAGGCTATCTATGTTTAATGAAACTGCATGTTATAAACAGATGTGGAAGAAAGAGCAATCATGATTAGTGCCAAGCCAGCCATTAACGTGATTGCAATTTAAATCATGCACAGGCTCATTCTGGTTTTGTTTTTAGCTCTCTTAAGGGCAAATCTTCTCAATCATCCAGCTCAATTATACACTGATTGTTAGTTGGGCTTATATCCTCATCATGTGTTGCTCATGATGTGAAATCACATGACCTTAACATAATTGTATTGCACTGGCATGCCAGCATTGGTTGTGAGTGCTTCTCCCTAAGAGAGAGGGAGTTTTATTTAGATAAACCAGTGACAGCGGCACCACCACAGCAGCAGGTTTGCTTTTTTTAATCGTCCAATCAGAGCTGCGGTGAAGGAGGTGTTACTAATTTATATTGCAATATGAGCCCCATTCACATGCAGGAGATAATTTTCAATCTCATAAACAAACAAACAGATATAAACAACAGTTTAAGACTGACTTTAACAACACATTTGTACATGAAACAATTAAAGACGCATTTTTCATCATTTTCATCTGTGATTGCGATGTCTTCAAGAGATGAAACAAATAACATAATGGTGGGGGCAGTGGTGGCTTGGTTTGTGAGCCAGAACCATTGTTACAGCTTTTGCTATCGGAATTAAGATCACATTTCCCATAAACACAGCTGCTCCCTTGTACAATAAGGTTAGCTCTGTGTGTGTTTTTCTTCTCCGCTTCACAGGAGGAAATAAACACTTGGTGTTTTTTTGTGGTTTTGGTGAGCGGGGGAGAGAAACAAGGCACACTACAAAATATGACGAACCATGTGGTGTTGATTTTATAAAAAACAAAGCGAAAATATGCTAATCTTTTCCTGGAAATCAACAGTGTATCTTGCATCCAAGACAAAAGTAAAATTATATACATGCCTTCTTTTGAAATCCAGCATGGGGCAACTCCACTTGTTTAATCTAAGTCTAAAATTGCCTTACTTATCACTTGATTTATTACCTCAGCAAACATTTTCCTGATGAGTTTATGGTCTTGATTGTTCATTTATAATCTTTTCATTTCATTTTGTAAATTATTGAAGTAAAATATAATACAAAGCAGGTCACTACCGTGTTGTTTGTGTAGTTAATGAAAATTGATTATAACATTTTTGTTGCTGAAGAAATTCTGCAGCATATGTTGTACAAAAAAACACCGTGAGGAGCTGACTGTTCATTTTGAATTACGGGTGCACCTCAGTATGCAAGCTAGCTACTTAGCACTATTGTTAGCTGATTACATAGCATCCTCTTCCTCAGCTCCAACCATTCATCCAAATACTTTCACCTGTGGTTCCAAATAAGAAAGTGTGCTAAAAGGGCAAAATGAAGGCTTCAAAAACATTGTTCACTAGCCAATGGGTGACACTGTGACATCACAGTGACTAAATGCACTTTTATACAAACTATGTGTGCATTATGTTACGTTTATTTACATTTTATTGCCAGGGTTTTAAGATTACTGAGGTCATGAGTCCAGATGCCCCCAATGCACCCACATATCACTACCCCTGTGCCTTTTGTGAATCATTATTTGGGATTTTTAATATTTTATTTATTTATATTGACAGTTCCATAAGAATATATATGAAGGTCTAAATGAACACCTCCTTCACACTGCTGGAAATAAAATTCAAAGCACTAAAGCACATTTATTATTATTTGGTTGGGCTAAAAGCAATGGAATTCCAATATATTGATTCCAACCATACTTCTGTTATAAGCCTATAAATAACCCGCGCCACTAATGTGTTTTAATTGTACAATAAAAAAATTACAATGTATTGCATTACATTTTGTAGATGTGTTTTCATACAACTACCACCATGAAAACAAATGTGTTCAGTTTTAGAATGAAATAGGGTTGGGTATCATTTAATAAATGTTCATACCAGTACCTTTAAATTAATAACAATACCAGTAGAGTAGCTATTTGTGAAGTTTTTTCCTATTTGTCCTCAGCACACTTTGCCAGTTTTTCTGCTGTTTGATTAAGAAACAAAAAATTACAAGTGGACTGATAACTCTCCCTCTGTGTAAAGCGCATGTGTTGATGATCAACAGCCCAATAGTTGCGAGGCTTGGGCTCATTGTTCAAGGACAGGGGCAATGGAAGCCTCTCTTCCAGTGTGCAGTGATTAGACTGCCTTTGTTGCTCAAATCAAACGAAAAACATGTTAATCATGAAAGTTTCACACTTTTAAATTTAAGCCGCTCTTCCCTGTGATCTCGGGCTAGTAAGCATTAAAACTCTTTCACATTGTTTGTCCCCATCTCCCTAATTTAGTTCACCTTTTGCTGCCGCGGTTCCATGCTCATCTTTGAAGTAAGTGTTGGCAATTTTCCCCTCATCACTTTCTGTTGGGTCAAAATCGAAGTCAGATCAAAACAAAATCAACTGATTAGAGGGTGCATCAAAACTGTCAACTATGCCATCTTTGATCCAATCAGCTTTCACCTTGCTTCCCTGTCTTCCTGTCTCCTCAAAACAGCACTCATTCCCACTGGTATTCAGTATTTGCATATATTCATTTACTTACTCCCTCACTCTTTATTTTCTCTAAATAATCTTCTTCATTCTCCCCTTTCTCCTCTACCACCCACTGCATTATCTGCTAATAACCTGAAATTTGTTTGTCACTGTGTTGATACAGAGGGACGCTACCCGTCCTATTACCCCCTCCCCCAACCTTACTTGGTTTATAAGACCACTTATTGAGTCTGATCAAAAGCCAATTGAATCCCAGTCAAATATTTGTATTTCCCCCTCGTCTGTTTGATTTAACTGCCGATGCTGTCAATCCCGCCTTTGCTGCTACCTTCCTGAACCCCGCCACAGCTCACTGCCCCGCAATCTAGTTTCCAGATTTACTGTGTAACAGCTCCTAATGACAAAGAGAGTCCCTGGATCCCCAAGTGGTGCATTCAATGCCAAGGCAGTCAAGGTTATTCAGAAATATAAAGCAGGGATTTGTTTGAACAATAGGCTTTATTGAATGAGTCTAAAACAATGTGCATCGTGTAAAAGAAATAATAGGTTTTGTTGATGAGTGATGAGTAGTGTACAGACATCAAACATGTGACATGTGATGTATGTAGGAGTAATGTAATAAGCATTGGGAGGCATTTCATTTCATTAGAGGTCCAAGCCTGAGGGGCTTCATCAAGAATGTATTAATCTAACTCATCTTTCTACATCAGTCCAATCTGCATTCACTGTTGCAATTGGCATTCGAGTTTCAAATGATTCAAAATCAAAGTTGCACTCAACCTGTGTATTACGTCCCGCATGTCACTTTCATTGCGTCGGTAGGTCGGAGGCTCTGACTTGTGTGGGAGGCTTGGACCCTGTTGATACCTGCTTGCAGGTCTAGTTTACTTTGAGATAGTGTTTTGCGTGAGTAATTTTGTCAATATACCTATGAAATATCGATGCAAATTGGAATTGTAGAAATATACTATGGTGTGAATGAGCTCCTTCCACACAGCAACATACTTGTGCATGTATACTGTATCCTAGATGTTTTGCCAACTGCTGCTCAAGAAACCTGCAACATAATCCCACCACTATTTCTCAGGCTGAAATGAGTGTGCCTGTGTTTTGAATGGTCCTCATCTATTTCCTTTACGAGTGTTGAGGCAGCGGTGTTGCCCCCTGGCCAGCCGTATCACTACTCTCCATTATACTCGGAACTGGAAGAGAAGGAGTGGGGTTATAGCTCTTAAAGCCTGCTACTGCCTGGTGCTACCAGATTCTATGGCCTGTTGGAGTGGCTGTAGCCATGGTCAAAGACACTCTAGGGAATGGTGCACACACACTGACACAAACACCCAAGCACACATATTGCACATAAAACCTGACTCATACTGTATGTAGGGCATGACCTTGCACTTTTCCTTACATTTTATGTGTCACCATTTCAATCTCACTTTTGCATTCCAGCCTATTTCCTTTCTCTTCTATATATACTTTCGATTTGATGCTTTCATCTATTTTGTTGCTTTACACCTTGTCCCCATGTCTTTTTTTCTCTTCCTTTTTTTACTTCCTTTCCTTCTTTTTGTGCCATGACTTCTTAGTCCTCCTTAAAAAAAAGTATCTGACCCAAGGGAAGCTGGCAGCCCTCCACATGCCTGGGCCCTGGGGGGAGAACTGTCTTCTACCAAGCCCTGCAAGGGAGCGCACTGCAGGTGTTCCCACAGGCTGACATCAATGTTGCAGCAGAACTACCTCACCTCCACCACTGCTTTAGACAGATGGTGTGTGTGTAGGGTGCTGACTGATCATTTAAGGGGTTGCTGTGAATGAGTGCTGGTGCACTCTGTGGCATTATCCCATCCCCAGCCATCCAACGGAAGTATAAAGCTAAGACTCCCATCTGCCGGCTGCTTTATGCCCAATGATACCCAACAGCAGGAATGGTTGGCATATTGAGAATACCAACTCCCCTGTCAGCTTTGCTGACCACTTTCCCATAAAATATATGAAGAAGCGAGTTCCACTGGGGATGTAACTGAAGACAGTGGAAATTGTATGGACTGTTTGTCCCTAACATGGTAAAATATCTCTGTCCACTTCTATAGACCCCACCGTAAAGTATCAAGACACCAAACCTGGAACCCAACAGCTTGATGATAGTTTAGCTTGTGGGTGTAACAGTGGATATTGGGTTGCGCAACAGCAAGCGAATCAATAGATAACAAATAACAAGACTTCCTTGTCCATGTGTCAGTCATTGTCTTAGTAGCAACTTGAGATGCAGGATTTGAGTTTTTGTCAGTTAGCCAATGAAAAGCTAAATCAACATCAGATGATAGCCACTGCCTTCCAAAAGTGCATTTTAACTAATGCGTCCGCCTCTTTTTTCTCTCTCAACTGAAACTACTGATTGCATGATATGTGACCCCCAGATTCTCATGTGATCTTGGGATATGAAGAAGCTGCTGTGCAAGGTGATTTGGTCTCCACATGGATTATTGACCTGCAGTCAACCAAACCTCAAACATGATTGGTCAAAATGACTTTGATTACAAACACTACAACACTTCCAAAATATGGTGTATATATATGGGGGGACTGAGCTACCTTGGCAGAGGTCTGCGCTCTCCGAGTGCTTTTCTAGTTTTTAAATGTAATTGGCCACCTTTCAACTATTCCCTCTCACTCACCGAAGTGTGTGGACATGGCTCTCGAACCATGGAAACACTAGGGGACCAGTGTGCTCTTCATCTGGACCTTGTCCTTTCTGTCTGATGATAACAGTAGGTAGGACACGGACCACATGTTGTTAGCCACATTAACATAATGGAGATTGCTACACTATAGACACAAATTGAAGTAATTTGCAACTATCTGACACAATTCTCCCTTACAAGAGGCAGGCATGTTTTAGGTCCATGATGGCCTACATAAACAGTAAGTATCTGATACAAATTGTTTGACATCGGTGCAACTACAACAACAATGGTATGTCCACTGGCCTGTGTAGTTTTCCCTGTCTGTTCACGCTATAGCAATACCTGATACTATATATAGCAGAGCCTATTGCCACATGGATGGATCACTATGAACATAAAACATAGCAGCGGTGGCCAACTATGTGCCACAAAGAAGCTTTCATTCCAACGGAGCCCCTCAGTCATAGATCTCACATGAGTTCTTCCCTGTTCTTGAATGATTGCTTATCAGTAGGTGGAGTTTTTGATTAGAATGACAGCATGCAGAGGGCTGGCTCAATAAGACACATATTTATCAACCTTGCTATAAAATATAGTTAATTTTGACCTATGCATTTGGCCCATAGGCTAAGTCGTGTGTGTGCATCGTCACTGACACAGCAGGAGGTTCAGGTATCAAGTTTCACCGCTAATCCCATGAGGCCGCCCACTCCACTAGTGTCTGAACTTCAGTTGGTGCAGTGTTTAGTTATATGGGGCTCAAATTTAAGGGCTTATCATGGGTTGGCTGGCTTAGTGTGCATTATTCAAATTTCCATGTGTGAATCTGCAAGCTTAAGAGTTAAAACCTGTAAAGCCCTGTTAGAGGACTATGCCTGTGCTCATACAAGTACAATTATAATACCTAATCATTTCTTAGCAAACCAGTACAATGGCAGGGATGGGGATCTTCCACTCATGCATTATAGGAGTGGTCTTTGAGGTAAACCTGATTGGGAGCTATTGCAATACAAACAGTTGAAAGGACTACTGTTAGCTTTTGACAAGTTCAGCCTCAGGCTACTCCAATCAATTTATCATACACATAGCTATAGGCCATAAACCATACATCTCCCAAACCACATACATTAACTACAAAAAGCTGTTATTTTAATACAGGAATAGAATTTCCATTCACTACTTTTTATTTCTACTGTGCATGGGATGTGAAAAAGTACACCGAGCATTAGCACAGGCTCCCAGCAGTCCTAGCTCTCTGTTGAGGAGTACTCACCCCTGACATTTTTTCGCACCACCCTAGCCACACACTCACCAGGCTTTCTTTTTTTCGGTTTTGATTTGCCATAGCCATTAAACTGCAGGTTGTGCACCTCCCAGAAGGTCTCAACAGGGTCTCAGGACCCTTCCTACCCCTTTTTTTCAGCATCCTGTCTCGTTTTAATCCCTCAGGTTTTAGATACATGGAGAAGGTAATTATCAACCATCAGGGTACTCAGGTCAGCACAATTACACCATTAACATGTCACCCTGGCTGCCTGCATGGAGTTAGCCTCTGCCAATAGCGAGTTGGCACCTGGGCACTAATGAATAGCTAGGTAATTAGAGGTTGGCTTGATTCTACCTCACTCACAAGCAAACATAAACACACACACTTCGCTACAAATGCAACACATATCTGGGTGTGGGTCTCTGTGTCTCTCTTACTCTTTCTCTCAGCCTGAATAGGTGGGCTAGCCATATGTTGCAGCAGTTGTGCTGTGTTAGTGCAGTGGGCGATATGCTTTAATGAACCTGGTTCTGAGGAGGAAAGAGGAGGAGGCGTGCTTCTGACATTTGTTTTAAATGGTAATTAATGTCAAAGTTTCTGGAGGTGGGAGGGTCAACAGCTGTGGGGGGCATGTGAGGGTATTAGCCAGTGGTTACCTTGAGTGAGTGATTGCAGGTGTGAGTGTGTGAAACCGTGCTGATTTAAAGAAGGTTTATGCTAAACAACTGAAGCATAAGAACAAGGAATCAGTTGGTTTTTCTATTTAATTGTATTGTATTACATCACAGTTTTTCTACAGGACCTGGGAACTGGCATCAGGACTTACAACTATTCTTGCAAGTACAGGGTGTTTCACTTAAGTACACGCCTGCTTATAGACCTTATCTTTTCACAGGAAAATTGCCACCCTTACGATATCATAACAGCTTGACTGTGATATCACACAGTTCCTGGCCCTGGAGTGTCATTAGAGGTGGAAAAAAAGGAGCTCTGCTGCTTCACATTATCTGTCACATTCTCTATACTTGTCACTTTACTTTTTATCATGCTCAGTCCCAGTTTTTTCAGACTGTAAAATATGTAATGATACAGTGTAAAATTAATTTGTAACGCCTGTCACTGGCATTCAGAGGCAGTGAGAATCAAATGGATGCAAGGACACAGTGGAAAATGTACAAATATCACCAAAACATCTTGTACTCAGTGTTTCCCACTGGTGGTGCAAAGAAAGCCCAGGCAGCCCCTTATATGTAGTAGAAGCTTCTGTGATACTGTCACAGTACACTGAGTTGGATTCATCACTGGAGATCACTCACTATCAAACCTAGTAAAAAAAATGATTTGTATTAATGTTGAAATATGAGGGATGCCTGGGTCTGAAAGTGTTCCCAGTGGTGAGGGAAGTAAAACTCGGTGGAGCGTACAATGACTAAAAACCAAAAAGATACAGTATAATACAGAAAAACCTAAGCACTTTTGGAGAATATGTTTAACCCTCTGAAACAGCTTACATTTCTGAAACTGTGTTTCTGAAGCCTACACAAGGCTTTAATACAATCATTAATCATGTATTGTATAAATGCTAAGGGGATTTTTTGAAATACTTATTCCAACAGTGCTACCAATCTACATTCTTTTGGTGTGAGTTGCCAAGTGTTGAAGGTATTGTTTGTAGGGATATCTGCCTTATCTCAAATGTAATAGAACGAGATGGCACAAAAAAAAAACCCTAAAAAAACAAACAAACATTTGAACAGCACAAGAGCAATTTCACTTTCCAGACACAATGTACTGGTTACCAAGTTATCCACACACCTTGTTGTGAATAGTTTTATGTAGGATCTATAGTTCTTTGTTCAAGAGAAGGTAGACTTTTCTATGACTGTTTATTGCATTTGGCAACACACACATAAACAATCTAGACTTATAAATAGCATTACAGGTAAATGAATAAATATGTTGATGTCTCCTTGGCATGGACACAACTTGATTATGTTTGAGCAATAAAATGTCTTAACTAGGTTTAGGAAAATATATTACACTGCTTCGTAACAGGACATCAGATAAAGTAACAGTGTCAAGTAACCACGTCCATGAACAATATAAAATAACTCAACATTGACTTGAACATGGGGCATGCGTTGTCCTCCTCCTTTAACATCATAGTTACCATGGAGGTCGCCACCTAACAACATATTTAAATACATGTATGGATCGTGATAAGTTGCTTGCACAGATGACCTCTTTGGCAACTTTGTAGCATTTTGTAGTGATGAGCCCACAGGTAATTATTACCCAAAATGCACTCCTTTCAGCAATTGAACATCTGTTAGCTCTGTTGGCAAAATGTACTATTTTGATTGAGTCTCACAGATTTCATCAGTTTAAAAAAGGTTTTAAAGCACAATATACCTGCTCAGTACCAAGCAGCAGTACAGGCAAAGATATCAACAAACTGTGGGAGCATTTAGCAGCTAAAGAGTCAACTATTCCCTGAGTTGATCAAGAGTGAAGTTAATAGGACAGTGATTATTGGACATGCATTCATCGGGTGGACACAATCAGGACTCCAGATGAATACTAATGTTACTATTTGTCTGCTTAATGTGTAAATAAGCCCCTGTTTGCTAAAACGGCCACATATCAATATATTTATGAGGCGAAAGTGTCAGTGTTGTGTTTGTAGATTGTTGCACATCCCCAAGTGGCCAAAAAACATCGATGAAAGCAGCTTGAAGTATAAGCAGTAAAACTTAAATGTAAAAACTGTTACAACCCCAATTCCAACTTGTGTAAAACAAACAAAAAACAGGATGCATCAAATTCAGAATTCGGTGTATTTACAAAAGTTCAGTGTTTTTTCAGATTTAAAATAAATATATGCCACATAGGATTAGTTAAGGGGTTTGACAATATCCCAACCTTTTTGGATTCGGATGTATAATATAAAATCTGAATTTATAGCGAGTGAAAGTAGTCATGCAACAAAATGCCCCCTTTAAAAGTTGTACACTGTTATGTCCTGTAAAAGGGGCTTATTTAAGAAGGAACTAGACTGTAGTATATAGTATATATGATTGCAGTGTAGTAAATATTTCCATATTAAGCATCTTTAGCAGCTAATTGTGTCAGGGAATGTCATGTATTATTGATTAGTCTTTCTTTCTTTCTTTTAAATCAGTCTCACTACCTCCGCCTATCATGGAGATCACCTCATAACTCACTCAAGAGTAGTCCAATAAATCATGCTGTATTTGGGTAAATATATTTATGAGTCATCTTTGTTTAAATCTGAGGCTCATCCCCTGTGTAAATACCTCCTCCTTTGTAAATGGAGAGATTAATCTGACCAGCTCTCTCCAGTCATATGAGAAGGAAACCTAAGCTGCTGTGAATCAAGGATATTTAAGAACGCAGGGCACAGAGGCTGTTAATGCCACCCTTGCCCTCCTGTCGACTGATGAGGTGGCTCATTGCTATGCACACATGCACAGAAATAAAACTCGCACGGAAATGCGTGCATCATTCATGATGAAACACACAATCACATGCCCTAACATAATCTCACACAGACACACATTTCCACTGAGATAGTGACTGACAGAGCGCACAAATGTCAGCGCTGACATTCTCTATCCCTTCCTTTAGATGTGTGTGCACCTCTTGCTCTGCAGTGGCTTAGTGTTTGTGTGCAGGCTATGTGTGTGTGTGTATTTATACCATTTCCTTTCTGAGATTATGCATATGTGTGTATTCATACATATGCATGTGCCCGTGTCTATCACTGTCTTTGTCTCCGTACCTGTCTCTAGCTCCTCGCCCTCCGGATTCACCAGCCGTATTAACATTAGCCTCTCCGTATGCTGTGGGGATGGGACAGATCTTAGCCAGAGAGGAAATGAGGGATGGGATAAATGAGGGGGAAAGAGGTCAGCGTTGTCAGAGGAGGATGAGGGTGTGAATATTGTCATGCAGAGAGCACGTGGGAGTGGAACTTCGTAGCCGGAGATAAGGATAAAAAGAGCAGTAGATGGGAAGCCAAGCGAGCGATTGTCAAGTAGGGAGAGAGGGAGGGAGTGGCAGGTCTTAGCAGGAGCATGGCTAAGTGGAGGGGGCATGTCTTGGTGTCACTCAGTTTGAGATGAGTTTAACTAGTCAAACCCAGTGTACCATGTGAGTTTCACACTAAGGTTACACTGTCAGAGGAAATATATTCCCTTTAATGCTATTTTCTGTCTGAATTCTACATGATTCTAACATATTTCAAATTATTCTTTCTTTGTGAAAAATGGGCCGGTCTCATTGAAAATTGGTGAGGCATACAGGTTAATTCAAACCCATGAATTCACTATCCAGTGGCTCCCATTATTTTAATCTCTTTGACCTACTCTATGTGTCAGGTTACAACAACAGTATTGTCAGAATTGATGTTGATATGGTGTTATTTCACAGTAACAATCGCATTCCTTTTTGGCCTCTTGGCGTCAGTGTACCAAGCTGTAAATGAAAGACAGACAAATGTGTTTGCATATAGTTGCTTATTTAAACATTCAGCAGATGCAGAGCAACAGTAATATTCGTTTGAAGTTGTGTTTCTGCCCCCAAGAGGAATGAAGCTTGATATTCACTCCCTTTTTTCAGCTCCAGTTTTGGTCTCCACCAACTCCTGGGGGAGATATCTGGCCCTTAAGATGCTAAAATGCTCCACTATGTTCACTGGATTCACATTCTTCCATTTAGTTGAGAAGTTGTTTTTCCAACTGCGGTGTGTTCATGAGCTTTAAGTCGTAATGTGGAAACAACATGGACGCTACAAAGAAGATGCGTTGTATTCTTTTGCTGAGAGTGATTTAACAACACATTGACAGCTGTTTCCAGTAATTGTCTGACAAACAACAGCAAAGATAACAGATTTGACGAGTAGAAGTTGAGCAAAAATGGTTGTTCCATGGTACGGTTTCTTTTCACACTGAGAAAAATACAAATGCAAATCACTTACTATGTGAAAATGTTAAGTCTGGTTATTGGTCACATTTGTATGCAGTGGAAGCAACAAAGAAAATAGACTAAAAAGCACACATGCTGGCATTTAGCTCAAACTTGCGGAATACACCTGGTACTTGGGTCGGTTCAATTCCAGATCACATTTCCACCATAAACTTACCATGCTAAAGTCTATTTGGACCAGATTAAGAATACCTCCTCGGAAGTTCTTTATCAGGTTGTTTGGTTTAGAAAACTATTGTGGTTTTGGTTAAAATTAGTACATTTGTCAGGTTACTTCACTTCTGTATGTAAAAACATACCATAATTTAAAATGTGACGTAGTTCCATTAGTTACAATTGTTCCATTAGTTATGTTAAGTTAAAATAAATCAGTGTTGACTTTCAGTTGGACACAATCTCATTACACATAAATTAGATATATGATGGCACTAAACATTGCCCTTGAACCTGACTCACCATTTCAGAGAAGATGCTAAATTGGACTAATTTTCAAGGAGAAATATGCTGCAACTGGACAAAGAGAGTAGCAGAGAGAGTTACAGTTTTTAATGTTATATAAAGGGAAGTGTCACAGGCCATGATATGACATTGAAATAACTTGCTGGAAAAACTATTTTTCCCTCATCTCCTAGAACCTTTGCTCCACTCTAACTCATCAAATAGTTAAAAAAGAAAAGAAAAAGAAAAATAGAAGATTCACTTCAACCACAATAATTTTCATTTTTAATGAAAGCCCTGGGTCAGGGCCTTTTTTAAGTTAATACAAATTGTATTCAATGAAGAAAACCTTCAATCACTTCCCCTTTTCATTCACCTGGCCCTCCTTTAGGATGGAAGAAGGTCCCTGGCCAAAAGGGGTACATAACATGTACAGTATTTTCTAAAGGATACAGCTAGTTTCCCTGGACACGGATATGACGAAATATTATCGATTCTGGGGAGGAAGATCGATTTTTAAAATCACCCCATAAAAACGTCACGATTTGTACATGAATAATTTTTTCCCCACCCCTACTAAGCTTTGATGTTTTGTTTTTTTTATATTAGGCTCATAAAGTCAGTAAAAACACGTTTAATAGACATTTATTAAATTGTAACCATAGCCATATGCCCTTCGTTCACTACAAGCAGTTAACTTTTTCACATGAAAAATCATGCTCTGGTCACAGTATCCACCTTGTGTTGACATATAAAACTATTGAATGTCTACTTAAGCCCCCGTGAGCAGAGGAAAATGAGTGCTACAATGTGGAAGGCACATAAAGATCATTTAATGGGATGAGTTAAAGGTTGAAAGGAGAGACGTTTGAATAAGAAAGATAAGACGTTGGTTTAGGTTATAAATTAAGGTAAGATGAAATACAAACATACAAGAAAGTTAACTGAGGATAACTTCATCAAGAAGGTGGCATAAGGTGCTTCCACTCATTAGTGGAAGCGAGAAAACCAGCAGAAATGGCTAATAGCTGGTGGCTGGAAAGAACTCAAAAGTTAGAGAAGTAGGCTTCTCAGTCTAAGTTGGTCAGATGAAGTCTCTGGACAATCTAGCAAAATTAGGTGGTCGAATAGATCACACTTAATCACTGACTGCCCAAATAGTGTTCAGCTTGGCTGCTTTTTTCCCCCTGTTACATTTACATGAGCACCAAACTGTGCTTAAAGTGCACAATCTAACTGTTATTGCTAAATTCATATTCTATTTGCGTGCTTATCCTCATTTTGTCTTTCCCTGTACAGTTGCTGCTCAGACAACCTTATTTCCCCATAGAAATCATTAAGGTTATTTTGATCTCATTTAAAGGTTAATAGAAAAAGTAAAATATTAATAACACCTCACAGATATCTGTCACAAGTGATACAGTTCCTTAGTATTTTAGCACAGTAGGTCCCTCTGGATGGTATTAGCATCACTAGGTGAGGTCTGATTTAATTTGGGGCTTCAGTCAATCATCCAGGTTGTCGAAATGATTTGTTTGTAATCCCATCACACAACTTTCAAATATAGTAAATGTGCCTATCTTCTGTATTATATACATGTTGCTATATTATTTGCATGTAGAGTAGTTCCTTATAGATACAGATTACGATACCTGGTCTTGCATATCAGCCAATACCAAGTACTGATCATATACCATACAGAAAAAAGCCTATATGTGGAATGGATGCCATAGAACTTTCTTGTACTATCTAGTTTTAATAAAGATAGGACAGGTATGAGATGGCTCACTCATTGGAGACTTCCATTATCAGCTCTGGAAAAAACAATTTTGCATCCAAAATCAATGATGGAAGTAGCTCACAAGTAATGGTAGAGATACACTGGATCTTCTGGCATATGTCAAGTTGTCAGATCCATTTCACATTCTATGGAAAGACAGAAATGTGTTCACGCGTAACATGATGGACACAACACAACGAGTTGACTGGCCACTTGCCATATCTGAATTAACATAAACACAACTGGACCTCAACTTTATGCTAATGGTGTCCATCCAGTGCAACGCACTAGACTCACAACACTCAGATCAAACTGACCAAATAAGATACTGTCAATGCATTGTATATTTTACACAAACATTTTGAGAAATATAATATAGTGTAATGTTTACTATTAAATGAGAACATTGAGATCCAGCAGCCATGTAGAAAACAGTTGAGCATAGAGCCGCTGGAACAAACCGTTTGTGAAACTCAGATCATCAATTATGAATCAAGATTATGTAACTTCATTGCATGTTACTCAGCTGAAAGGATTTAATGTCATGTCTTTCCCGTGTTTTTTGCGAGGCATGGCGCTGTTGGGCGCTGCAAAAGTGCAGTACTGTTTGGGTAGAATGTACAAACTGGTAGTGAGTAACACTTGTTTTTTTTCCAGTTATCATCAATATCTGATCCAGCATTTCAGGCTGAATCAGAGGCATTTTCAATAATGTATTGGTATGGGAAAAAATCTACTTCCATGTATATGATCAGAGCATCTAGATGGAGGTAACCTTGCTAATATATATATGTGACATACATAATGCTATATCTTAAAATACAAGACCCAGAACAGCCTTAAGTCATTAATGATTCCAAAGTTAACTCAAGGCAATCATTTTTACCTTGACTAAAAATCAATGACATGTTTGCTCCATATTAGAAAAGTAAAATGTCCACACAGAACAAAATTAGGAGCCCCTCTTCAAACCACCACTGGGTCCTGAGGGATTGAATCAAAGTATCTTTTCTGTGTGGAAATCCAAGGACAGTGCCAGCTGGGGACAAAGCTCCAACTCTGGTGATTGTCCCTGAGAAAACATGAAATTCTCTGACTTACAAGGTTTCTTATCACATGTCTTAACAGGTTTGTTTTTGAGGAGTTTCTTCAAAGTCCTTGAATTACAAAAGCATTTGGCACACGAAGAACCAGCCTGTTATATCAGAGAGTGTAACCAGCAAACTAATTGGCAAATTTTTGCCTGTTATCCAGTTCTTTCTCTTGGTGAAAAGTCAGCCTGATTTAGCATCTGTCAGTGTTTCATAACTTGGGCAGTTGGTCATCAACCAGTCTTGTCATCTATTTTCTTCTTGTTCATGACTCCTGATTCTCTTCTTTCTATGAAAGGTTGATAAGTTCCCTGGTGACAGGAGTGGTGTGGATCAGATGTTGTACATTCGGTAAGGCATTGTATTATAAAATGGCTTGGAAAAATTACTGCATATAGCTGTCCTAAATGGGAAATAATTTGCCATTGATAGCAATATCTAAGTTGTGTTATCCAGAATAATAAAGAACAGCTGTCAAGTACATTCTGCATAGAACATAGTTATTATTCATAACCAATATGTATTGCGATAAGCTTCAAATTGTGGTCTCGGAAGGGGACACATATAATATCATGAGGTTGAAGGTAACACAAAGCCCTACCTCTGACCCATCTCGGCTTGGGTTTAGCCCTAAATGTTTTAAACGTCTTGCTGCACATCTGTCTGGTGGATGTGGAATGCTTACGTAAAATCACAAAATAAAGCTAAAAGTAATAAGTAGAAGTGACAACGCGAAGTAATACATGTAGTACAATGTAGTAATAAAAGTAGTACATAAACTGAATAGATGGCCACTTATATAGAAGAGGACATATTAAGGGAATGTTGGACGAGATGACTGAGTGCTAGAGCTGTGGCTTTGAGATGCAGAGAAAATGAGGGCTATGTCAGAGACTGCGGTGGTGTCAGATGGATTTACATAAGAAACAGCGATCTAAGAGCAGCCAGAACCCGGCTTTAGTGAAAGGGCTCAGCTTGGGCTGCTATGGCATGACATGACACAAGACCTGATTCCAATGCAGAGGGTCTTAAGCTCTCGAAACAAACGTGAGCTCAGGGGTGAACATGTGAGTTCTTCACTGTATATCACCAGTTGGGATGAAAGCAGTGTTTAGAAGTATACTTGACCGTCTATTTATCTCTTATCATTCACATGACCATATCTGGAATATGGTGGCAGAAGGCTTATTAAAGTAGCCCAGATGTCCTTCTTCCCCGCCACATCTTTCCCCAGACATCCCGAGGTGTTCCTCATAGGTGAAATATTTAGTATAATTAATTGCAGTGGAATCAGCAGTGCATGTTGAGGCAAGTAAATCTGTGTACATATACAGCATATTACCTCAAATGAACTTTGGCATGTGTATTTGATCTGTGAACTAGTAGCAAGCCGTGTTGGGGTTACTGACCTGAGGGATCTGAGATGTGAAAGGTCCAAAGTGAGGGAAGCTATCATAGCTTTTAGCTCCATTTTGTTCACTATTATTTAATGCCTTCTGTTGAGTTATGAACTGCTCTACAAAACAGGAATGGTTTGGAGACAGTTATTAATTATTATCATAATTCTGTCTTTGGTATAGACTGCGTGAAGCTCTTTGTCCCCAAGTGACCAAGCTAATAAGCTAACAGACAGTTTTCTTCTTAAATAAGTCTTTATTGAATAAAAGGACATATAATCCTGAAAACAAATGCCAGTGGGCAGTAAAGGCCCCCAGTAGGCTACTGAGAAAATAGAAGGAACCTCAAAAAAGCTTGTATGTTTCCTGGCTGTCTCGTGTGTTAAGGGATAGCTCGCAGGCTCCTCACTTCACCAACCACATACTTATTTTGGGTAATTTCAGCTCTGCCACTTTCTGGTGTGACTAAATCATTAGGGGTGTAATAGTACGTTAATGTATTTGTCCCAAACTATATGTCCGTCCCCAACTATTTGTCCGTCCTGAGCAGTTTGATCCAGGACATTTAGTTCATTTTGCAACATTGGACTGTCACTCCCTTTGGCATGGTTAGCCAGGTTATTAATGCTCAGTGGACAACATTATGTGTCAAACTGTATGCCGACATTGATTAAGTGAAGTTGGGTCTGTCTGGACTGTACACTAAGAATTATGGCCACTGTTGAATGTTCAAACCCTAACCCCAAAAGCTAGGTACATACAGAACAGTGAATTTGGACATTAAGTAAACGTGCATCACAGGCATCTGATCAGGTATCTGATCTCCAATCTGCCTCTATGAATCTCCTCCGATTTCATAGGATTTACGAGGAAAACCTCTGAAGGAAGATTTTTATAGGATGACCAAACCTCCTGTGTTGACTTGGAGGGGCAGGAATTCCAGTAAAAGCTCTCTTCAGATGCTTGAGCTTTCAGCGCTTTCTGTAAGTTTGAGCCTAATCACCCCGTGAAGTATTCCGGCCACTGGTGTCAGCCGCCTAGAACTCCTGGCTTTATGCCCACTTAAACTGCCACTGTGGGGGCCCACCACCCAATGAGAGGTGCCCTGCCAAATGGGCAGCAGGCAAAGGCTTGACATGATGCAGAGACAAGTTGTAGGGATGTGATCACTTCATCTGGTTTCTTTTAATGTGACACACCAATGAGTCTATTTCAAACTCCTTGTGGATATGTGAAGTGCTTACCTTTGAGCTGGGAAGATAATTCCAGCTGCTTATTTTCTTAGATTTCAGTCTTTTGATCAATACTAAGAGTTCATGAATACACGTGGCGGTTGGAACATGGATCAATAGTAAATTGAGACCTTTGCCTTCAGGCTCAGCTCACTCTTTACCAAACAAGTCCAGCACCATGAAACACATGCATCCCTGAAGACGCCACGCCACTCCACTTGTATCTGAGCCGTTGATCTCACCTCATCCTCACTCATGAATGAGAAGACACTTTTCCTTGAGGCAACATTGACATGGCATTGCACTGTAAACACAGAAGCTGGTATAAAAACTTTGAAATGGAAAGTTTAAAAGAAAAGGACAAATATTTTTTTTCTTCAGGTCTTTTATACAGGTGTGAAATGCAGTGGAACCATGTTGAATTACGCACACACACACACACACACACACAC
>CAFUXE010000027.1:364357-384511 GCA_903364295.1 Serranus cabrilla | reverse complement strand
CACACACACATACACACACCATGCCGCGCCCCACTTCTGTTTAGGGAAAAAAGTAATTACTTTCTCTCCCTGCCTCAATGCCTTCAAAAGCCTCAGTGGGGCGATTCCCCGGTGAGCCAGTGAAATTCACTTAAACAGCTTTTGAGAGAGTAAGCAGTCTTATTGTTGCGCACTGAAACTTTGATTGGAAAGGGAGAAAAAATGAGAGGAGGAAGAGGAGGGGGAAGGGGAAGATTGGTAAATAAAACTGTTGGCCAGTATTATTTTTCTCTGTCTTTTTCCCCATTTCTTTTACCTCTCTGAGTCTTTGTTCTCTTTGACGCGGCTAACGACTGCAGGCAGACAACAACGGCAGGTTAAGCAGAGCTGCACAGTATCATGCAGTGTTTTTATAAAACCACACGTGTGTGTGTGTGTGTGTGTGTGTGGCTTTCCCTGTGTGATGCTGCCACCATAAAAAATCCATATCTCCTCAATCTTTCCAAATCAATTTTCATCACAAGTCTTTATGAGCAGACAACTCTATTTTTAGGATTGCTCAACCTTGACTTTGAACCGCTCACTGGGTCCACTCGCAACACTTTTTCTTTCCTGTTGGGGCTCTTTAAGTGGCATCAAAGTCGAGCACACAAGGCGAGTAATATCCTGCAGATTCTCACTCGGGGCGGCTAACAGGAGAATCCCAGTGGTGTGCCTCGGGGAGAAAAAGGAATAAATAAATTAACAAAGCTCATTCTGAAGGCTCTGATGATATGTCCCGTGGTGGACTTGGTTGGGACTTCTTTGAGCAAGTTATCATGTACAAGCCTTGTGACGCACTGGAGAGATTTGCAGCGCCGTGTTCGGAATTTCATCACGTTGCTGTAGAGCTAATATTTTTGTGAAGTAGTGCAAACAATGTGCGTGCAGCCCTTCTGAATACATTAAATGGACATTCCAAGATGCACACACACTCCCTGTGCTCTTGATCATGACTTGTATGTGTGTATCTGGTGTTTGGAGACTGTACAACACTCTAGGGGAAATAGAAAGGGATGGATGAAGCAGCTTGAAGAACAAAGAAAGTCTAGAGGGACTTTATTAACATATAAAGAGTTGAGTGTATGTAGGTGTGGGGTGTGTAGTTCTGTGTGTGGATAAACATCTTTGTGTATATGCCTATAATGCCATTTGTACAATTGCATGCTCCTGCTTTCTGTGAACATGTGTATGTGCTACCAGCTAACTCCCCTGCTTTATGGTTAAAAAAACAAAGACACCGACACTAATAAGGCTGTTGAATTATGAAGAGAACAGAGATGTGTGGCCCCCTCGGCAGCTCTGGGGGCTGAGCAGCTCTACGTATGTGGGAGCTAGTCTCTATTCTTTCCTCCCATCCCCTTTTTCTTCTTCGTTTCATCTCGCAATCTAGTGAGTCTTTCACAGAGCGCTGCTTTATTTTTCGTGTGTTCCTTGTGTCAGAGTGTGTTTGAATGATCCGCTGGACTGACGTCAGCTGTATTCAGATCAGAGGAGAGCGAAACAAGGAGAAAAAAGGGCTAAAAGAGAGATACGGTGAAGTACAAGCGGTAGGGTGGAAATGTAGTAGAAGGAGGATAAGAGTGGAGGAAGAGATGGAATGAGGATGTCGAGGAGATGTTTAGAGGAAGACAGACTTCGATTTAGCAGCTAGACTGGGAAAGAAAAGAAAAGTGCAGGCAAGATATATGCGTGGGGGTTAGCTTTGCCTCTTCCCATCTCTCCCTCCCTTTGATCTCTGTGACTTCTTGCCAGCAAAGAAAGTAGGAGAAAGTGAGAAAGGTAAAGAGAAGGAAGGAGAGGCCGAGTCATGAAGGAACACAGAAAGATGAGAGGGAAGGGAGCAGATGAGAACACGGGTGAAAGAAGAAGAGGGAACGTACAGCGAAAGAGGGAGAGGAAGAAAGCGAAGGAAATTCATCAAGGAAGGAGTTGTGGAGAGGCGAGAAAGAAGTGAGAAAATTAGAGAGAGAGAGTTAGAGATATGGGGAGCGAGGGAAGCTGAGTCACAGGGAGAGATGTAGACAGATGAGACAGCAGGGAGTAATGTGTGAGAGGAAGCGGGTGAGGAAAGATGGTGACTAAGTTTCACAGCAATAATTGCGATTAAGCAAAACGATCAAAATCACTTAGCATTTGAAATCAAATTAGCAGGTGATGGTGTAGGTGAGGTAATGTGCTGGAGAAAATGGCGGTGAAAAGGGGCTGTGACCCCAGAGTAAGAGATGGAGGAACATCCAGACAACACTTTCAATATTCCACACATGCATATGTTTAACAGGGAGGGTAGCTGCCTTGAAAAGAGGGAGATGTATGAGTAACTAAAGCAGTTGCACGTATTAGATAGACTGGAGAAAGGATTTCATCTTTTCTGTTAAGAAATACAGTGGAAGGAGTTTTGTGTTTGTCCAGGTTCCTTCCTGTCTAGACAATGGTTGGTCAAATACAGTAGTTCTTTTTGTAAATTGTGGTCCCATTTAGAGTAAAATAGACAATAAAGCAGGGTATGCTTTGTCATCTATTTCACCATGCAGATTGACAAACTGCTGCCACTGTGTATTCCGGTTTAGGTGTTGTCCGTGTTTTCCTCTTTGAACTGTGACCATACACTGTGTGTCCTAATAAAAAGTGAAAGATATCAGTAATGTTTTTGAAAACTTGATCAAACACTAATTAACTTAGTTCATATTCTGTGACAGCATTAGATGTGTTTTGTTCCCGGTTGTAACAAGGAAACAAAATTAATTGCCATAGCTCTGATTCAAATTTATGTCTGGCTTCTTTTCATAGCAACCATGGTTAGCACTCAGCATTTGAAGCTAATTGCAATACAAAACAGGATTTTTTTGGTCATAAATAGAGAAATAATTACAAATGATGGGCAAAGTATAAACCTGTAGTACTGTCAAATTATCCAGGTGATTTGAGATTGTATGTTAAAGAACACTGAGGATGTAATTAAAGGCTTTCAAATGGAAATCTGTTAAAAATAAAATAAAAACACCGCCTCAGCACTCTATTAGATGTGTGTGGCCTTCCTGAAGTGAGGTGAACTTTCTCTACAGCTTCATTAGCAGTTTGGAAGAAAGATGCTTTAATCATGAAAGTGTTACCTTGGCCTTCCATCTTCTTCCTTTCATATGTAGACACAAGGCTTTCCCTCTCATTCTGCAAATTTTAATGTCTAAATTTTAGTAATTCAACACGAAAGTGACAGTGACAGGAATTAAACAACTGCATGGGGTGATTTCTCTCTACAAATGAATTGCTCTGTTTGAGCCTGTGTCTGAATCTGTGCCTTCATTCAAACTGTGGCTTAAACTCCTGGGCTCAGGTGTGTGCATGACAATTTGCCCTCACTTTGTTGGCACATCCGACAAACAATTGATCGGCTAGTTGAACTTGGGAGCTCTTTCATGTTTCGACATGTGTTCCTGGATAGATGATGGTGATAGGACGTTTGAAGAAGAAAGCTGCCGCCGTAATCAGGACGCCCTGTCAGCTTCAAATGGATTAGCGCTTGATTTGCGTGCCGGCACTTCAGAGTTCAATTGCGAAAGGGGTGGAGGGATGAAGGGGGTGGGTTGGAAGACAGAGAAAGGGAAATGCATTTTAGAGAAGGTGGCGAAAACAGGATGCATGCTTTGCTCATTAGCAAGAGGGGAAGCTGTTTGAAGTCGGGATGTTTGGCAGTGTTGGCAGCAAATGCGACAAGAAGGCTCAGTAATGAAATTTAGGCGCTCGTTTTCTGACGAGCTTCGAGGAATGATAGGAACACAGCGAAATCCCCCGAATGACAAAAATCCTGTGGCTAAATGTTTGCTTTGAATAAAAATATGTAATTTATTATTATTATTTCATTTTTTTTATCTCCTCACATGGGTGGTGCGGTTGGGTTCACAGCACTATAGGGCTTTAGCTGTATGACGGTAGGTATCACTGGAGCTGTAAATTATACACAGTGTGAAACCTCAACGCTGCAGTACTGTGCCATCTGTTTATCCTCACGTATTTGATATGCAGCGCTGCTTACACATGCTACATTTACAGAAAGGTGTGATTGTTTTTCATGCATTTATTTTTCTATATGTTGCTTTAATAGTCTATACCTTTTCGCCAGTAAGAGAAAGTATATTTATTTTATTCATTTAGTTTTTCTTTATGGTGAACTTTACTTTTCTGTTTCTGTCATTTAAATGAATTTAAAGGTCTAGTATGCAGGATATTCCTAACAATGTTCATATAAAAATAACACAGTGATGCTTAATTGATGATTAAGAGGGATTATTTTCATGTCTATTGTCATTTTTTTTGTTATTAAGATGCATTTGGAATTTTTATGGGTGCCACTTTTTGGGCAGCAACCTATTTAAAAAAGTGACGACAAAAACAAACAAACAAATAAATCAATCTATTCTTATTAATGACTGAGTATCACCACTTCCAAAAAACATATGCACAACACTTCGTAAGATCTCCTACGTTCAGTAGCACTTTCTTTAGAGGCCATGTCTGTAATCCTATAAAAACATATGTTTAATGCATTGTAATCTGCCCATAGCACTGTATAATTATACTTACTCATAAATATTCATAATGCATTATGACAGCAACTGAAAAACATTATAAAGCATTTGCATTAACAGACATTTTAGCAGTGATCGTAATTTTCGTACATGTAACACGTTGGGTCCTTCTGGCTTCCTCCCACAGTCCAAAGGTATAAGTCCAGGGTGTTCCCTGGCCTCTCACCCACTGTCAGCTAGGATTGGCTTCAGCCCCCCACAACCGAGTTTCAAACAGGACATGGACAACAGTCCTTGGGTCAAAGTCATGTGTTTGTTTGAGCCACCCACCACCCCTCCTGTACACCCTGGAAAGATTTAATCGTTTTTTTTCTACGGCTACTATTTATGCTACCACTGCTTATTTCCTTGATTTTTGTGACACGTCAAATCAAGGTGAAATACTCTAATAAATACAGATTTTGCTTAAATTGTTGCTATAGATCATGTATAATATGACTGTTCATTTGACACATGATAATAGAGGAGCATTATTCTTTGTTGAATACCTACTAATGTAACAAGTTGTTGGTTATCACTGTGGCCATCACTCAGAGGAGCTCACAGTCCACATGGACTGCATTAATTAGAGCCAGCTTAATAACCGAAGAGACTGGAAGCAAATAAAAGAGAATAAATAAATGAAATGAAAAAGTGATTAGATACAGAACTGCAGATTTGACCGATGAGTGTGGCACAGGCCAGCATGTTAATTAATTTTAATATGAGTCATAATATCAAGCAAATTATCCAGTGTCAGGAAGGAGGGCAGCCAGAGTGTTTTGTCAAATATGGGGTTGCAGGCACCTGATGTGGGAACGGGAGCAGGGTGGGATGCTCACTGACATGTGTGAATGAAGTGAGAGTTGGTGATGGTGATGCTGAGTATGTGCTGATTAGAAACAGGTAAAACAGTGTTTCTAACAATGTTTCCTGTCAGGTTAATTAGTTCTTTTGGAAGTTAATTAACATCTCCTTCTGCTCTGTGTCAGACAGATGACTGAGGAACACAAAAAATGCATAATAACGATTAAACACATACATACAAGACATCAAGATCATTTAGTGTGAACAATTCGAGTCACATACAAGAGTTTCTACTTTTATCCTGGACTTCTCTCCACTCAAATGCTCTAATTCAGAATGAGCAATCCTCATTTGATGTAAGTCCCTCATTTGAACCTGACCAATGCCATCTTTACATTAGTAGCTGCACATATGGAGACGTGATCTTTGACATAATTAGTATTTATGCTTTCTTGGTGTTACTATTATGAAAGTCAGCCACTTGTCAGCATATTTGAAGGAGCATTGTGTGGATTAAAGGGGGCTATATTGGCAGCAATGGATTATATGCTTTTATATTCATAACTATTTTTTTATTAGTGTATAATCACCTGAAACTATAAGAAGTATTGTGTTTTTGCTAGAATGAGCAGGTCCTCTTCCACAGAGTCCACCATATGACAACTACAATAGCGCAGAATGAACAAACCAAACACTTGCTCTACAGAGGGCCTTTCGACTTTTTACATTACCTGAGGGCTGCTGAAGCTTCTCTACATGCTTTAAAAGGAAGAGGTTAGGGGAAGGGTATTTAGTTGGTTACAGTCTACAACCTTACCACAAGATGCCACCGAATCCTACACACTGGACCTTTTTGTCTTGAACTTTGTCATAGCATGACCAAGCGGTGAACTCTGGGGATAAAAAATGAAGCTGATGTGGAAGTGCCTAAAACTGAAGCTGGTTTTAAAAGCCTCAGTCCTCATAGATGTTAAGTGGCTTTACAGTGCGTTTTCAGTTCATCACAGTTATATGTGTTCTTAAGAGTCGCCTATTCATTTTGAATAACAAGAGCCTCTTGCTAACCAAGCTAGCTAGCACCTGTGTTAGCTAAAGACGTAACGTCATTACAGCCTCAGATCCATTCTGAGAATGTGCTGGTTGCAAAAAATAATATGACACTTGCCAAAATGCCAAGGCTACAAAACCACAAACCAGTCCAAAAACCAATGGATGACATTATATTGATTGTATCCGTTATTTTACAGTCCACAGTTGTAATCTGCAGAGATGTATGCGCTCTTCACGACATTAATAGAGAACTAAAGGGAAAAAGAGACACAGAACAGCTTGTGATACAATGAAAGCCCATCTGATGACTTTATTCTCGCTTTTTATTAATTTATATCCGGTATCATTATGTTCCCAGAAAGACAAAAGCAGTTTGGAGATGTTGTCTTGTTTTCCTTTCATCCATCGGAGGAGGCACAGAAATGAAAAAACAAGGTCCTGAATCGCTCTCCCCCACGAGACCACTGACGTGGTCTTCCCCTGCTGCCACCAGGGACGTCTTCCATCCTCCTTCGCCCACTTCGGGGAGCGTCGCCTGTCCCTAAAGACTCTGCCGCATCCCAGCTCCCCGGAATAACTAGGGCATCTGGGAGAAAACTTCACAGCATAATTAAAGGAGTGTTTGTGGCCTACACCCTCATCTCACTATGTGTGTGTGTACGTGTTTGTAGATCGCAGCACAAAGATACTTTTTTTGGAGGAGAGTTAAGTGATTAGTCGCAATGTGCAACCCAAATGTGGATGACAGCAATCTCACTACCTGCTTTAACTACTGTCCCTAAACTTTGATGAATAGTGCTTTAGATGATGCAACTGTGTGGTTTTTAAAATTCAAAAAGACAGCTTTGACTGGTACAAAATGCCCCCAAAAACTAACAGAATAGAAAGCTGCTGAATATGATAGAAGCCCTTTGTCTTAAATCAGGAGTACACTGGCAGTAGCACATTATCTTGTTATCACACTCCCTTCAGTCGCTCCCTTTCTTTTGGCCTCATTACCTTTTGTACACTGTTCTCCATTTGTTTTATTCTCACCCCCTTCTTCTGCACAGCTCTCTCCCTCTCCCTGTGTGTTATTCTCTCTCTTCCTCATAACCGTAATGACCTTCCCTCCTCTCTTTTCTTTTGCTGTGGGAGGTGAGGGTGTGTTGGAAGCAGAAAATGAACGCTGAAAGACAGAAGAAGTAAGAAACACAGTAGAGCTGCTGGAAGCGTGAACAGCCGCAGAGAAGAAGAGACCGGCGGCGCGAAGCTCAGTCATTTTCCCAGCCAGTCAGTCGTTAAGTTAGTCACTCAGTCCGAACAGACTGTACCCTCGCAGTGGCTTCCTCTTAACTCTCCATTTCATGGATGTCGATGGAGAGGTAGCACGCGCTTTGCAAAACATGAAAGAACACTTTACATGGCAGAGTCCCCTCGGAATCCTTCCACTCTTTCGCACTCGCTGTCAAAATATTGACACAGGAGGGGGAAAGCAAGCTGCATTTTACTCTCATGTATCAGACGCTTTGTCCTTTTGAATTATTGATACTCCTAGAAGGGGTTTTTTGTGCTGGACGCAGGGCTATCCTCAGGTCTTTTTTACACATCTTCAGTGGTGGTACCTGTGGAACCAATCCATGGCTGCCTGCAGATTGCCGGCTCAAAGCTCTTTTCCCTGTTAGAACTGTAGTGTAGCTCTGGGCTAAAGAAGAGACTGAGTGGCTCTTAGTGAAACACCTGGCCTCAGGGCTTGCAGCTACTTTCAGAGTGTTTAGCTAATGGCGAATTGTAGAGGTTGTAGGTTCAAGTACGCAGGATGGTTGTGTTGCCAAAGTGCCCCCAGGTGTAGGGACTGGCATATTCATTGGATCCGTGTTGAGACACATTTGAAGAGCATGTTGGGAGATCACTGAAAGTGACCTTAGACTTTTCATGAAATGCTGCGAGCAAACACAGATCAGTGCATCCAAGTCAGGCCAGGCACATGGATACATGTAATAGTTGGAGTTGCTATAAATATTGTTTTCCTGCACAAAACGACAACTTCATATATGCTACTACTTTCTGGGGATGAAATAAATAGGGCCCTATGAAATCTGTTTTATTTTTTCCTAAATTCATGTTTTTGAAATTTTTGATTTCTGTGTTTTACGACGGAAGCACACATTTGATCAGAGATGGTGTTGAATCATGTGGTGCATTTACACAATTTCCGCAATTCATGATGAAAATCAAAATGTAATGAATATGCATGTAACACACCATGCTCCTGTGTGTGCGTATAGGGATGTGTGTCTCCTCATAGCTCTCGCTCTCTGCTAATATGGATGCATGTAATTTAAGTCACAGTCACAAACAGCAGTGATACGAGACTATTTCTAATGATAAAGTGGATGCAACTATCACTGCAGCGTTGCTGCAGATCATGAGCCGCGCACAGAGCTCAGCGGCCTCCAAGTGAGTGTCAAAAGGAAGCGGAGCAGCACTTCCCAGAGAGAAAGGACAAAGGCAACAAGCGTGTAATTACACCAAACAACGGCATAGTTTTATTCCGTTCACTGCGATGTGAAAAGCACAAATATTAGTGAGGAAAATAGAACTTAATATCCACACTTAGGCAAATTCCTCATTCCATCTATTTTTCTTATGAAATTCTATAATTTTGTCAGTGTTTTCTGCATCGCGGATATCAAAAGGCCTGATTAAAATGTCTATATTAGAGGTAGCTTTGAGTGTTTATCTATCACATCTCACAGACCAAAACTTTTGTTAATGGAAGTGTCATGCAGCTTTCTAAAACCACATATAAAATTAACGTTTTCAACGTTTTGGCTTTCTTAAATTGGCAAAACAATTACCACATTGACAGAATGACCAGATGACCCTGATTATAAGGAGGTTTTGCTTCACGTCCATAAGATCAGATCCCCTTTAGAAGGTGTTCTCCATAGTGTATCCATTCTCCCTAAAAACAAAAGGATATGAAACGAGTAAAAGGTTTAGGCTGCAAGAAAACAAAATACCATTTTCACTAACAGTACAGGAAACAATAGATACTAGTAAATATATATTTAGCATTGGCTCTCATGCAAACTACAGGAAAAGCTTGGCTCTTCTTAATACGACATATACTCCACTGAAAACTCGATTTGGGATTAGGAGTCTAAAACATTGTTGAAATGCTATTTTTTTACCATGCATTGTATTTATTTTTGATATCTTCAGCTCCATGGATCTTGTGTTAAATTTGGCGTATTGATGTGTGATTCATGCACAGGAGAATTCATCATTAATTAACTTTAGTATAGAAACCGACGTGTGCTATTCCTGCCATCTCCATTGAAACCTGGCAGCAAAATATTTCACTTCACTCACTGTAGGTCAAAGATCAGAAAAGAAAACTTTCTGCTCAGTGTGCTGCAGAGCATATGTGCTTGTTGCTTGATTAGCTGGCTGTATTGTATCATCCTATCCTGTTTGGCTTTGATACCGATGTGAAGGTTTGATGTGACGGCTGACATAAAGCAGGTAGACCTAGATGCTTGCAGCTATGAATGTGTCTTTGCAACAAGAGTCTCAGGCTATGTCCCCATACTAATGTAGTATTCATACTAAGTATGACATAAGTATGTAAGTAAGTGTGAATATTCAATCTACATAGTATGTTGATTATGTTTACAGGAGAAATACCTGGATGGGTGTGGTGTGTATGAGTTTGTGACATGAGCTTAGTGGACATGCTCAACTGCCCCAACGGTGAAGATTTGAGTTGCAAATATATAACTATATTAGGTTTATCCAAATGACTTTAGAAATTGGCAGTACATTAATGAGTGTGTGATTCAGAACACCACAGCATAAAGATAAGAATGCATAGGTCCTTTGGTGAGTTCCAAACCTTACTTTACCACCTGGCAGTATGTATAGTCAGAAATGTGCTCTACCTTTACCAGCTGGGTCATGTTATGTATCTATATTGCAAAAATAAATATATATGAAATGATAATAAACATTTATCTGAAATAGTAGAGAATAGTAAGTACTTTTACTTTAAGTGTTTTGATGCTTTTCAGCCTTTACTTAAAGTGGCACTTCACTCCAGTATCCCGTACCAGTATTGCTATGTGTAAATTGAGATCTCATTGGAACTATCAGCTGCAGAGCAGAGTTTGCGATGTCTTGAATATAATCAAACTTAATGGCACTTGTTGTGCTCAAAGCACTGAAAAAGTACATTTGAAAAACTCAACACCAATGTCTCTTTCCATAAGTCATGACCTGGTTACTCAGGACGATCCACAGACCTTGCTCAGAGACAGAAAATAGTTCCTCCCACCACGATAATGATTAGTTTAGCTGCTTTATAATGTTTCCCTACCTGATAAGTACCCATTTAACAACAACTCATCCTCAACAAGAGCAAGAACACATCACTGGCTACACTTCCTGCTGCTGTTTCATTATCAACTGATAGACAGTTAATGTGGTACCTGCCCCTTCAGATGTCACCTGCTGTTCCCTTAGGTGTTTTTTCCAGGAACTGAACCTTTTTCCACATCAGTAGCTTCCACCTTCCAGCTGTGGAAGACAATGTGTGATCAGTGGGAGAGCATAAATAAACAGTTAAACTGATGTCATATAAGCAGGAAGCAGCATCACCATGGATACAGACGGACCCCTTGCTGGTTGTGATATATGTATTTTGTGCTGTTAAAGTAAATGCAAACAACACATGCTATGAAGGAGATTGACTCTTGTGCGAATTAGCGAAGGTTTTTGTGCCTTAGTGAAGAAGCCAGACAGAATTACATTTGTATGTTGGTCTCGTCCATTCTCTGGCACATTGAGGCTGGAGAAGGCACAGTCTAGCAGGCCAACACTGGTGGAGGCTGTCAAAGAGTTTTGTAATCAACTTCCACTCCACCCTAGTGTGTTTGAATGGTGCTTAATATGGCCCACAGTTCACAAGAATGCTCTGACTTTAGTGAGAGGTGTGGAGAGGATAGGGTCGGGTATTAGTGGACTTAACGGGGTTGAGCTACCAATGCTGGGGGGTCCTAAGAATTCAGCTCTGGTACAAAATGTTAAACCTTAAAGCACATCTGGCAGTTGGGTGTTATGCTGCTACTATAGCCTGTATATAATATGGTGTCTGTGACACATATTGCTGCTGCTTACAATTATTTTGTTATCATTTCAAGTATTGAATTTTTCTTATTGTGAATAGATTTACCTCTACTCTCTAGTCTCTTTCATCTCTACCCAGAAATATCAACTCTACCATTAATACTTCAACCTTTTTAGGGCAATGTGTAGATAAGATCAGATTTGCAGTGTATGAATCAGATGTATTGCATATTAAAGGGCCTTGACTCTGCCAGCTCAATTGTAAATAGTCAGTGGAATGTTGGATTGTGCCCACGTGAATAGAGCAGGTCAGTGTCCAGGAAATTCTCAGTGAGTGAGTTGATGATGTTCTACCATGTGATGCAAAACCATTTAATAATTTGTGAGGTATAGGGATGCACTTATCTGACTTTGGTACCCAATTTTGGGGACTAGGGGAGACCGGGGGCAATTGTACCACGACATAGCTAATTTAAATGCACTAAATTCCTCCAGTTGAGCTATAGTGATTACACTTAGGCCTTTATATGAATACAATGGCATTTGAAACTGGACTTCAAGACTAAATTGAAAATAATACAAAACACAATCAACACTGAGAAAACATTTTGGCTAAAATTTAACTAAAATGTAATGACTTTTCAATCAGCTACAAAAATGTTTTGAGTAGAGAAGACCAAATTTGAAATAGCTGCCAAAATTATCAAGTAATTATGTCCTTACCAAGGCAAAAATCCCAAATAAGAAAACATGTGAATGTCACATTATTTGTACAAACTGCATATGTGGGTTTTAAGGTTGGTGGATAAGGCCCAATGCCTATATGTAATTCTCTGGACACTGTCCAGCATTTATATGAGAAAAATGTGTGAAGAGTTGTTGGTGGAACAACTTGAAAGTTGGTGGTGTGGGCAGTCACACACATCTAGCACCTACTTCCAACATCTCCCTCAAACACCACAAATGTCCGTTAACACTGCTTTCTGATGAGTGGAGAGGCACTCACCCTACAATCACCATTCCACAACTATTGGAGACGTGTAATTTAATTAGAGCACTGAAAAGTACCGGTGCAAATTTTGATTTGCACAAAAACAACCAACCAAGTTTGAAAACACATATTTATTATTTTAATATTCCCTCGAATTATTAAATTCAACCCTGCCTAAAAGATCTTCAGAGAGCAAGCAAACTCCACAGCTGCTCAAGTTCAAGGAGTCAAGAGCATCTAAAAACTGCAAAAAATCAATTTACAAAGCTGTCCTAACTAGATATCTAACATAGCAGATGCGGCTTTCAAAAATTACTCTCATTAAAATAAATCCAAACACACTGTCAACGTTTTTACATGCAAAGTATGCTCTGGGGTGTTATGCAGCTTGCTATCTAGTTAATCAGGTGTTATCAATCCCTGCAGTTTTTCACGGTCTTGTGATCATGGAGTTCAACACAAAATAAACAAACTAAGGTTTTTTTTTTTGTACAAGACAACTTAATTTGCAATTTTAATCTCGTAATTTGGTATTCTACCACATGCATATTCCATTAAATTCAAGCTGGTTAAAAGAAAGAGAAATATTTCATCAAAAAGTGCCACATCCCAGCGTTTTCACTTGTAAAGGTGAGGAGGCAGCTTGTGGTCCTGATAAATGACATATTGTAAGAATATAGGTTGGCCCTCCAGTGAAAAGCAGACTGGTGCCACATGTCTTCACCCTCACCTCGTCCAGACAGATGTGCAGTTCTGCACGTTTGGCTTTAAACTGACGAGAGAGTGAGTTTGAACCTTCCGGACCTCCGCTGTATCTCTGAGTGCTGCCTGGGGGTATCAGACGGTGTATGATAGGAGCCAGGTGGGGCGCTGACATTTAGCTAACAAAGAGCACGGTAACATAACCCCTGCGGGGTTGTAGGTGAGTCCATCACTAAGCCATGTTGCAGTGTATCAGATGAGCCGCTGACATTTTTTATTTTTTATCACTATCACACCCACCGTCACTCTCACTGCGAAAAGTCAAGTCCACGTCCACTTACCTCTCGATGCATTTACAAGGTGGAGAAAGTGCTGAGGAGAATGGGATGGAGGTGAAGGCCATTTTGCATTATCTTCACTTTTCTTAACATTTTTGGGTTCTTTTAGTGGAATGTTCCTGGGCTTTTACTGTGCTTTATCACCCACATGCCATGGATAGAGCTGATTATATTTGGAGTTTATGTGGGATCCTTGTAAATAGACAAACACATTTAAACACATCGAAACACACATTTTGTATTATATAGAGAGTTTTAATAAGTCACTTCTTTCAAGTGTTTGACAGTTGTAATCTTTGATTAAATTATAGATACTACAACACTAAATTAATTTCCCCTCGGGGATGAATAAAGTAATTTTGATTTGATTAACCCATTCAACCCAGATATGAAAATATCCAAATCATGTGACTCATTTGAAATAATTACAACTTTTTGTTTTTTATTTTGATGGAAAAGAAAATGAAAAAGTGGTTTTTGACTGGTGGGTTAATGTGCTGTATCTACAGTTTACAAAATGTATTCACACCCCGTCCACTTGGTGGCGATCTAATGTGCATGACCTTGTTGTCCTGGTGGCTTCAGCCATTGCATTGGCCATCTCTGTCTGTTCTTAAATTGTCACTCTGAGTGCTGGAGAGCTGTTGGAATATACCTTTCTGTTATTCAGAGCTACACACTCTCAGCGGGAGTGATGAGCACAGTGAATGTGTGATAACAGCTGAAATGGCAGCTAACTGATGTTAGCGAGTAGCATACAATTGCTAAATATCACAGAGTCTTGAGTTGCTGAAGTTTCTTTCAAAAGCACAGTTAGTAGCTGTGTTTCCATTAAAATTGAAGTGAATTTGAAGCAAACTTTTGAAATGTCACATTAAAGAAAATACGAATTAAGGACGTTTCTGCAGATACAGCTTCTTTTGGGGTTCCCGACAGAGCGGAAACAGTTAAGTCATGTGAGTTAATGTTCGCTATATCAAAAGCTATTCTGAAAAAGCATTTCCATTTCTCTTTAATCGCATTCACGATTTTTTGAAAAAGACTAAAACCACCTCAAGCCAGCATAAAATCTTGTATGTGCATTTTTGAAAGTTTTATAGGTGTTTTCATCACGTTTTTCTCATGCGGATTTTCAAAATGTGTATAGACATTTGTTGATGGAAGCACAACTACTGTGATGCTGCTGATAAATGCAAGGTGAAAATAGAGGAACTGGTGCGGTGGAGGATAAAGGAAAATCTTGCCTTCCATCCTCCACCGCCTCTTTTCTCTTCATGTTGTTTAGGCATCTTGTTGACATGAAAGTGACAGCACAGCAGGTGTTTCTGTTTATCTTTACTCTCTGTGCCCTTAAATCTGCATAATCCAGGCCTATAAGATTGTTCTTTTTATTAATAATTCAAGAAAAGTTCAATCAAATGCCATGAGTATGTCTTATCATTGACATATGAAAATGAACCCTGTCAAAACAATGGACGGTGAAAAAGTCTACCTCTGGTGGAAACACGTCGTCATGATCACATACAGTCCGGACTGCACTGGCTTCCACAGTGGTGGTTAGGTTTACAACTGTTGGAGGTAGACAGTAAAAGGACATGAAATAAAAGTGAAGCATTAGAATTAAAATATACTTGAATATAAGTATTTTTCCAGTATGCATGCATTGAGAACAGACCTGTGACCCAATTTTGCGTCATGACCCAGTAGTTAAGGACAAAGAATATAAAAAACTTGCTCCACATATTAAACAGTAGTAATCGAATCAGTAATTGCCTCATTTACATATAAATCGTTGCAGAAATAGATTTATTAACATATGAAAAGTACACCTATACACACAATGTATTGCAATATCAAGGAATAAGTGCATCATCCTTCATTGTCCTATTACTTCCCCTGTTTCCTCCTAGGCATGTGCTGACACACACAGACTTTGTTCCACAGAGCTACGGCTGAATAATTTCCGTTGACTTCCTGGTGCATCGGCCACCGGAGGCAAATTCATAAAAGCAAAGATCTAAGACATTAATTCACATGATTTCATTAAAGATGTGTGGTTGCATTAAGCCCATTCGTTACACAGCGGCGGCGGTGTGTATACTGTATGTGTGCCGCCCCTGTTGTGTAATTTGATTCAGGGGATTTCCAAGCTTATTTCGTCACTTAATTAACTAGAGAGGAGTGTCGCTTCTTCTCTTCTCTGCTGTTGCTGTTCGGTTTATCTCTCGGCCACAGAGGTGTGGAGTCATTTGGAGGTCTTTGGCATCGTGTGAAGATTAACGCCTGTCTTCTGCTGCGGAATCTTGCATTTTAACACTGATTAGGAGATGACAAAATCCGCCTAATGAAGCCTCGTTCCTCAAACATTTCCAATATGCCTTAATGGTATAATGTGATATTCCCATGTGAAAGTGCACATTATGACAGCAATTAACGCCATTCCGGAGTCTTTTTTTTTCTTAAAGCCCACACAATAGAAAATTTGAATATTGTACCCAATGATATTTCCCATAACATCATCAACCTTCACAATTACCCCTGCCTTGTACTAATTACAGACAATTAGTTGCAGAGACAGGTAGAGATATCAGACTCTTTCATCAAGTATTAGTTTCAGCTGATTATGAAGAAGCAGCACATTGCAGCTCTCTCCCCATAGGCCTAATTGGGTCTTGGATGATTCCAGCGTTGTTTATTTAGCCCTGATTACACCTGGGATAAAGGCCTCAATTAAAAACCAGAGCTGTAATGATCTCGTCTCAAATGCCAGCCATGTCCCGTCGATGGCCTCTTCCAGAAAGATCACTACGGCAACACATTGTGCAGTATCATTTTTTGAAAAGATTTAATGCGTCGAGAGATAGTGGCCTTGTTGAACGCTAAACATCATAAATACTTAATCACAAACTTTCTTCTCACAGCCATCAGGGAGGAAGACAACAAAGTTAGTCATTTAAAGGTACTAAAATGAGATATTTATTCTATCTGTGTTTATATCACGCAGCGCCTCAGGGCTACAACCATACCAAAGCCTGATTAACATGCTGACAACAACAGCTGAGGAGGTGTTTGTGTGTGTCCATGTGTGTGTGTGTGTGTGTGTGGTGAAGAGGAAGAGTGCACTTGAACGCTTCTCATTTGTTTCCCTTGTTTACCTGTAGGGCATTGCACTAGAGAAGGAGCATGAATTGCTTGCTATTGACAAATCACCCACAGCTGATTGCTGCATTAGCTCTGCTTTTAAAATTACTCTTCACTTTGATTGCTTCATCATTGCTTCAAAAAAAAAAATACACTGTGATGAATTATGAATTTTATATATTTATCCTTACATTATTTTGAGGTGTCAAGGACAGGGAATGCGACGATTTGTTTATCTGTTTTGGTGAGTTTTTATTGTTTGTTGTTGTTGCGTGTCTGAAATAATAGGGTTAGAGAGAGCTGTGTCTGTAGCACCGGTGGCTACAGACACACAGGAACCTGATTAGGCCACACAGGAAGTACGCTTTTCATCTCCTATTTCTCCAGGTTGCATCAGTGCGGCTTGTCATTGACACATCCTTCCTTCAACGAAAACACATGGGGTCTAAACCAACATTTCCCACCTGTCAGACAGTTCCCTTTGTTTCTCGATAACATCATTGTCGACTTGACATCATGCATATACCTACAACTGTCAATTTAGCTAATTTTGACAGCGCGCGCAGCTGTAAAGCAGCTTCCTTTTTCTTCCCCTGTGTCACAGATAGCCTTAGCAAAAGTGTGTTCCACTTCTAATTGTCATTGGGAGTGCATGGAACATTTCCCGCAGCATGATTCACCCCACATCCAACCTCCCCTTGCATCATGGGAGTCCCTTGCATACATTGCTGTTCCAGAGGCAGCTGCAGACTGACTTCTCCTATCACCGTCTTGCTTATATGTCAACCTTAATAACGGAGAATTAACGCAGAGATTTTTATTCTGTTGTGTTCCATGCCCTTTTCAGTGTGTAATGGAATATGACATTCTTACACTGTGATGTTCTACTGTGGTTTGTTGTGCAAGGTAGGCGAATCATTGCTGCAAATAGCATTGTGTTATTTATTCAAAGGCTCTTGAAATCTGTTGTTATTATTATTTTTGTTTATATGCAATCGGGTCATACATGAACACAACGCCGAAATTCACGCAGTTTTTTTTTTCATTAGACATGTCATAAACCTTTTTTTGCATTTATCGTTTTGTCTGTAGTCCTGCTTTGCAGGGACACTGCCCCAAATAGGATTGCGCAACACAATATGTGATGACATTCATTCATATTTCTTTATAGTTTTATTCAACGAAGGTCTAAGATATAGGGAGTGGTGATGCGGTGCCATAGCACCTATAGGCCGGGCAGCACTAGTGATCTGACCCCATATCCCTCAGATTTTGGCCATCTATGTCATTTTCTTTGTTTTGATGTAATATTTAATGTATTTTTTTTTCAATGCCATTCTGAGCTTCCCCTGGCCTACCTTCCAGTTTAAAAACCTCATGCACCATTTACATATGAAAATGATATAAAAATGACATGGTACATTATATAAAAAATGACTTATAAAGTAAATTTCCTTGCCTTCTACTTGCCATGCAAACCCAGGTCTCCTGGGGAAAAGCCCTTTGTTTATGGAGCCATTTAACACCTTTCTCTTTGTGCGGACACTGTCCTTCTTTGTACGACGTGACCTCCTCCTTTTCTCCTGTAATTATTACTACGACAGGAGGTCAGCACTTAACAATATTTGTTAATATGGCAGTCCATTAAATAGACTGATAATGACCTTATGAACTTTCTAGAAGGTGGAGCAGATGTCTATTAACTGATAATGTGAGGCTGATTAGCACTGTTAATGCCTGTTCATTTGCATGAACATCATTTGCATTGAGTAACACTCAAACCGGGTGTGACATTTCACTGTCAAATCAGATCCAACCCCAACTTCAGTTCTAATAAAGCACATTGTTAGATTAGAGTTTTTAACTGTTAACTCCGACTATGGAAGTTTATTTCTGATCTTTGGTTGTTGTCCAAGGAATTATTTTTTTGTTTGGTTTCACCTCAAAATAACCATTTGTATATTAATTGCTCCACCTGTGTTACTTTGAATTCTTGAAAAACAACTCGAATTGAGTCAAATACAATTAATGACATGCCCCACAAATACCCCAGACATTTAAAAAAAAAAATCATAATGATACATTTTAAAAGTTTAAATTTTTTAAAGTCTGTCCATAAAGTGTATTTACAAAAAACAACAAAAAATGTTATAAAGGCCATTGATGAGATATCTAAATCAGATTTGTTGAATATACTCTGGTACAGGCACCCTGCTGATAGGACAGGTAGTGGGAAATGAACCCCTAAAGCAAAAGATCACTGATGCCATTGTGACCATGGATGAGGCCATGCCGCAGCAGACATGGCAAGAAATCGAGTACCGATGTGCTTTGTGCAACGATTGGTACTCCTTATTTTGTAGAAATTTCCACATATTTATCTGTCCATTTGCTTCTGTAATACATTTTTTAAGTTTTCAAGAGACTTTATGGACTGTATATCCCCTGCTGGAGACAGGTTTTAGTAGTCCCCCTCCAATGAACAAGAGTTTTCAAATTCTTTGTTCACCATAGAGACGAGAAAAAGAAGATTTTAATGTGATGTGGGGTGAGTAAGTTTATCAAATGGACTCCATAAAGGAGAATACTTTAAGTATTGGGTGGGTGCTGTGTACCAGTCCCTACTGTGCTGTGTCTTTTGCACTCGTTCACTTGGTTGCATCTGCATCACTGTTCAGTTCCCCCAGTTGCATTTCAATTGGATGTTCACTCAGTCAGTCAGTGGCTGAATTTGCAGCCCTCCAGAACATTTTCACTTTAAATCTGTGATGTGGGAAATTCGCAGAGGTTATCTTTTCAATTTAACAGGTTAAAGTCAGCTCCATATTGAGGCTACTAAATGCCTAAAATGTGATTATATCAGTTTGTAAAGATTGTATTTTAATGATTTTTTTTTCATACAATTAATTTGAATTAATTTGTATCTATTTCATGTGAAAGTACTTTAGATATGTAACAAGATACTTATTTATACCGTATTTGTACCATTGTCTGGATAATATGAAAAAATACCGAATATTTCTAACTACTGTACAATCTCAGCAGCCTTCAATGTGCCCATTAGAATAATTATGGCAGCTGAAATTTCATTTGACAGACAGCTAGTCTTTTTTAGTTGCCAATCAAACACACACAAAAAACTACCTTCAAATTTCAGCGTTTATTTGCTGCAACTGTTGCTACTATCTGGCACGCATTCTTCTTCTACTCTGTGGCAAACCCCCCCCATCTGTTACTCCAAGCAGGATACGACAAATGCTACGAATATTTTGCAAACACCATTTAACCCGGCTCTGATTCCTACTTTCTCAGCAGTGAAACACAGATGATTTGCTTTATGCGTTGGGGAAGGAACAGCGAGGCATATTCCATCCAGATTGAAATATTTGTCATCATGCTCTCACTCGTGTGGCTATCTCTCTCTCTCTCTCTC
>CAFUXE010000027.1:337048-356170 GCA_903364295.1 Serranus cabrilla | reverse complement strand
ACACACACACACACTGCTCTCACATGAATTTGTTCACAACCTAATGCTATTACTCAACCTATTCAGGATACCTCTTATCTGTTGAACTGCACCCACAAACACAAAGAAGACACACACACACTTCCTCACACACACACACACACTGACACAAGATAAGCACATTTACAGTTTCACCTACGCATACTGAGTACCTTATACACTTCAAAGTGGGGCAGCCTATCTCTCAAGCAAGCAATCGCTCTGGTTACAGCATTAGAACCTGGATAAAGAAATATTTACTGAACCTGAACATATGCTCTCAAATACACCTAAACCCTCCAGTGGAGGAGAGGGGGAGGCTTTTGAAGGGAAGCATAAGAGTAAGAAGGAGAATGAGCAGGGAGGTGGTAGGGCATAAACCAACCCAATCTCATTTTATCCACCTTCTTTTATTTGTTAAATAGGGTTAAGCTGGCTTTTCAACTTGATGTGACTTTATCTACATTCAAAAAATGTCTTTATTTAATTACCATGACACATAGTTATGTAAAGTTAATAGCTTAATAGCCCAAATCCAACCTGATTTGCCAGTTTGGGCAATATGACAGTAATGAGAATCACTTGACATGCTACAGCTTTTTTTTTTGTTTCCTTTTTTCCATTTTTATGTGCTTCTGGTGTTTTCTTTTCCACTTTGTTGTATTCATGACACAATTTTATAAATACAAATTGGCATCATAAGTAATGCTTACCAGTGCACAGTACAGAACAGCCACCGCAGCCTAAACCACAACCTCCATACAGTATAAAGATGGACAATGCATCTTCATTTCCCCCCATTAAAAAAAAATAGGCCAAAATATTTGGATACTGGCACTGGTGACATCATTTGTAGCTAGATGCTGTGTCTCAATTTGCATACTTGCAAGTGCGTTCACACTAATAGTGTGGTAAAATGTAGTGCACAATGAGTACCCAGATGTTTCACTCAAAACAGAACACTAGATGCGTAATCAACAGCTGCCATCTTTACCGCAAAGTGGAAGGGGCCTGACCATCAATTTATTTAAAAAAAAAATTAAATGGCAGGCAAGGCTGCTGCAGCGGTTGTGGCTGAAATGGTGAAAACTTAACTGTACATTTAAGTTAAGAACCACTATATTATAGTTGACATTATTGGGTTAATTGATCAGGCCAATTTGAACAGATGCCATTATTCCGTGTTCACAGCCGACCATCACTGACTGATTTACTACGCTTCCTGTGAGTGCATAATAGCCATGCATGATTTGAGACGACACTACTCTGTCAAAATATACACACTCTGCAAGTGAGTACAAAGTGTACACAGTGTACATCATGAAAATGTACAAACAAAAGTATCCAAATTAAGACACAGCAACAGTTGCACAGCAGTCATCATGTGATGGATCACCCATACACTCACCCAACCAAGCACGAGTCAGTCAGCCTCCTGGTCTCAGCAGTGAAGCCAACCCGGAAGTGCCTTTAGGCTGCAGTTTTTCAAAAACAGCAGTCGCCAACAGCAGTTGCAAAAGAGGTCCGGTTCCATCTATCTCAATACAAAACTCACTTGATTTATTAATATTTATATTTATTAAAAAATATAATCACAACATTATGCTCTCAATGGCTAGTTTCAAATCTCCTTCAAGACAATATGTAAGTTGTGTAAACAATGGTTCAATTTAGAAGAAAATTGATGATAAAGCAGCTAATTATTTGAGGCATGGCTACCTTTGATTGACGGGTCACTAACATGGTGAGCTAACAATCAGGATATAATCCGAGTCAAAGAAGGCTTATCCATGGCACTGTGTACATCTAAATAGACACAAACCTGTTAAGTCTGTCAAATGGGCAGAACCAAGAAGTACCGTGACAGTGACTATGTCCATTATTTGTATACAGTCTGGGGGTAAATCTGTGGAAGTGCCTCCATGAGTGTTGGTTTTCCAAAGTTACAAATGACTTTACAAATGATCAGCACAAATATTTCTTTTTGTTTTGGAGGCTTCTTCTCTTTCAGCAGACCAGACATTATAGATCTGGACTTTAAATAAAAAAACACACAGAGGCCTTGCATTACAGACCAGACCTCTTGAGCTGCAGGTGTTTCTGTGTTTCATCATCACTATAGATATCATTGGACATTCTTTTGATTTAAAATAACAGCTCAATGGAAGAATAGCTCTAACAGGAAGTGTGTTTGAAGAAATGAGCCACTGAACTTCTTTAATGCTCTGAGAAGTTGTTTTTTTTATATATATTTTCTCCTTAGTCATTAATTAACTGTTTCATTGTTTGGCATCACTTTCAATGAGCTGTCAGGTCGTCCATCTTTATACACAGGCAACACTATGAACTCCTAATAACAGCCTAAATGCTTCTCTCTGTGGAGTAGTTAGATCTGGGTATCAGAGGCGACAGCCCTGGATGTTTTATGAATAGCCATGGTTCTTGACAGGGAGAGAGAGAGAGCATATACCGAAAGCTCGCTTATTCACTAAGGTGAGACTTGAAGGCTATGGATATAAGAAGCTTTTTCAAAAAGAAAAGATGAGGCGCAGGTGGGCCCAGGGGTGGTGGAGGAAGAGTTATCTCCTGTTGCTGTAGCAGCAGAGGAGTCCAAGTAGAGGAGTGTCACTGCAGCTTCCCATCTACAAGCCCAGGTCTCTGACGAGGAAGGATCTTTAGCTGGTTCATGTTAAAAGAAGCATAAATACAAGTCAGTCAGTACTCCAACGACACAAAGTATAAGCATCAATGCTCGTAAAGGTGAAGCTGAACTGTTTTATATACTTAAAATGTACAATCCATCATACATCCCCATTAGTTTATAGTAGTAATTTAAACCTGAATAGTAAAAAAAAAAAAAAAGAAGCTGTCAAATAAAAGTATTTGAGTAAAAGTACAATATTTCCCTCTTATATGTTGTGGACAAGAAGTATAAAGTGGCATAAAATGGAAATACTCAAGTAGAAGTACAACAAAACTGTATTTAAGTAAAGTAGTTGAGTAAATGTACTTCCAAAACGGTAACATAAATACTGTTTTTCCAGCCCAATCAATAATTATTATGTATTCTGTTTAAACTCAATACTAATTTTGAACAAATATTCATATTTTTAACAAGTTATTTCATAACTTTATACATTTATTTGGGACGTAAACAGCAGTTTTTGAGGTACATGTTTCAATAATATTTAAGATGTGTACTTTAAATGTAGAGCTGCTGCCAGAGTGCATTACAAATGATAAAAAAAATACTTTTTACGGGTCCCCCTATAGAAGTTTGACTACATTCCCCAACAATCCCCCAATTAAATGTTCTCCAGTCCTAGAAACAGCCCTGCTCTTACTTGCATCTGATATGGTAATCACCCACCATGTGTTTGAATTCCACAAAATTAAAGAAATAAATTCCATGATCAGTACTAAAAACAGAAGTTCTATTTGTGTCCTTGACAGCGTGCCATGTCTTTCTTAAATTCAATCATCCTTCATTGGATTACATTAGCCTTTAATTCTTATGGGCTATACCTCTCTGGAATGTAGCTCTGAGCGCAGCTTGGTGCAGTTTTATGTATTAATAGCCACACAACAGTGCAGCACAGATTCACCTTGGCTTTGTAAAGATACTTTAAAGTATTTATGTTAAGAGCACAAATACCATTTGTCACTTTTGATGAATGTCGTGCTCTCCACCAGATCTGAGAAACTGAAGCGACTTTTGCTATTTCTAACAGAAGCTTTGTTTTAATCACATCACATCCTGAGCAGAGCCTTGGCACATGGAAATATGCACGTAATATCAAACCTAAAACGGGATTCCATATGCATTACCTTTCATGACCTCAAACTTAAAAAAAAAAATGCTTTATTTCCACTGTTGTTTTGTTTATTTGATGTGTCTCTTCTCTAAATCAAAAACCAGTGATTGAAACATTTCAAACTGCTGTCTGTACACCTCCAAATCAAACATGTCTAGATCAAATATTACAAATGTCTGTTTAGTCTTGGCTCCTCACGATCTCTCAGGGGAGATTTGTAAATCATTGTCCCAGAAACAGGTTGCAGGCAATGAAGCAGACCACGGAGCAAACTCAAATAAAAAATACAACATTGTTTGAAGTCACCACTGCAGACCGCCTCCTCACAGTAAATGGGTCATGCCTCAATATTTCTTAAAGTTTCAAATTATTGCACAGCCTTGCCTTGTTGAACTCTGCCTTAATTTAAGGTAGAGCTGTCTGGGCAAGTGGAAATAAGAAGTATATGAAAAAAAAAACACTTTCTCATGGCTCATGTTGTTCTGTGGGATTAATTTTATTTCCTTGTGTTTCCTCTATCTTTCTTTCCTTTACTCTGTCAGCAGGCTGCAGCGTTTCTCTCGGGATGGTCATGTCGGTCAGTTAGACTCACTGTGGTCCAGTCTAAACAACTGGAAAAAAAGAAAAGTTATGTTTCCCAGAGAATGAATAGTACTAGTTTTGGTGATCCCTTGAGCCTTTACAGCACCTGCCCTGAAAACATGTATGCCAATTGTCCCCATTGTAAATCATGTCATGTCGTGCTACTCAGCCTATCAAATCTGTGTATTTTAATAAGCATCGTGAGTCATGCAAGTGGTAACCCCTGTGTCTGAAAAGTCAAGCCTATTCGGAAATGCCTCAAACCCACATTCTTTCTAATGACCATCAGGGGGAGAATTCAGTGGTTGCAAAAATAAGTCAAATTGTAGAGACGTTTATGTGAAAATAACCATACTTCACAGTTGGTTTATTACCTCAGGAAACATTTTCCAATAAGTCAAAGGCCTCAGTCACTAGATTCAAGTCTTCTTTACAGCATGATGTTCATTTAATAAATGATGGTTCCATTTAGAGTAAAATAAACATTAATACAGCGTATGCTTTAGGGTGGGGCTTGTGATTGACTGGTTGCTACCACGGCCACTGTGTGCTTTCAACCTTTTTTAACTTTGACCCTTACAAAGTGTCTTTTTGGTTCATGAGGAGTTGGCTTTTAATTTTCAATTACAGATTGCCAACCAAGCAAGCCAACTTGTGCTTGCGTAACTTGGTAAAACAGTGTCCCCCGGGCTGCCAAATCCATTCTGCACATGCCAAGATGGCCAAAATGCCAAACTTAAGTCCTCACTATGATAGCCTGCAAACCACTGGGTGATGTCACGATGGATACGTCCACATCTTACAGTCTCTGGACTTGAGTTAAAGAGTGACACACACACAGGGGAGAGACGAGAAGAGACACAACAGTCAGAGAATTAAGTGAGTCAAAGAAAATGTAATTTTACATGGCACTGCCTAAAATGAGAAACGAAAGTGTAATTTACTTGAGCACAGGTCTGGATCATCAGAAAATCTAACTTGTTTTATGATTTGGTGCCAAAATTGTTGATGTAGTTGCTTCATCCTCCTACCTGTATGCAGCCAATAACTGACTGTCAAATCAAATAAAGAAAGTACAATTTAATTATATCTCAACAAAATTCATAGCCAGTCAGTTGAGTGATTACATTGAACTGGTTCTTTTCTTATTAAAAATAAAATACGGCCTGCATCCAGAAATAAAATACACAACACAGCTTGATTTTGTGTTTATTTTAAAAAAAACTAAAAATGAAAGTGTCGCTAGAGTTTACCTTCTTTTTTAAATCTTATTTACAGTTCATCTTATTTATCCTTACAGTTCAGTGTAAAACCTGACAAAATTGGGGGAGTGGGATGTAAGAGGGAAAGAAAGAGAAAAGGAGGTGTTAAAGCTCCTCGTATTTGAGATTGATTATTTTCAATTGGTTGAGACTTTTAAGGTGTGAGATGGAGTTAACAAAGAAGAAAAAAGGAGAAACACAAAATACACTTTTTATTTCATTTTATTCATCTAATTTTTCTAAAATTGTTCTGTTTATTTGGAATTTTTTTGCATGTTTTATTTTAATTTTACTGATAAAAGTACCTATTATTTATAATCCCGCCAGTGTCAACTGGATCCTTTCAGTGTCAACACTCAACTGACAATAAATGTTGGAACATTATAAATTGCACTTTTTCTAATTGGTTTGACAGTCAGTTGTTGGCTACAAATGCAAGATACCAGAACTACTGGACTACTTTAACATACAGAGGTGTTTTTCATTACTGTATACCTATTTTTTAGTCCCCTGTATATATGGCACGTTCTCTAAATTTTATAAGAATTTAATATTTAGTGGATAAATGTTAATTACTTTGTTGATCCTGACTTCTCTTTAAGTCCCACCATGTTGTTGACATTTTTTTTCAACAACTTTTGGATGAATAGTTTGATTTTTTATGTAAACACTCATCATCTCCAGAGGATAAACAGTGGCATCTTGCACCCTCATCAGGTAAATGTCCTGACTGTCCAATACTAATACGTTTATGACCGATACCTGCAAAACCTTCCTATCAGCATCAGCGCATTTACTGACACTTAGTGACACTAACATTTTACTGATATTTAAATGTTTAAGTTGCTTCTGTTCATGCATTCATTTTCTGTAACCGCCTATCTGAACCTGGGTCCCGGGGGGCCTGGAGCCGATCCCTGCTGACATTGGACAAATTATTTTATTCTAAGATTTATTTTTCCTTGTTAATTATTAGTTAAGCAACACTGAGGACGATGACACTGATTCACTGCCACCAGTTCACTGCCATAAACACACCTGAACCACCTTTTCACCAGTTTTTATGAAGCTGCTAATACCATTCAGTTGATCTGTGCTTGAAAGAAGTCTTTGTGAGTAAATTGTACTAGCTAACTCTTCCCGACTCTTTGAACAGGGGTCATGCGGGTCGTATTGAACTGTGGTTCACACGATTATGCTCGGCACCAGTTTAAACACTTTTGAACTGTGGTGAATTAATTGAATGAATGACTAGACATGACAGACAGTTCCCCAATAATTCTCTTCAGTTCAGTATTACCATGTGGTAATTGGTAGATGCTTGTGAAGCTCATAGAATTGCCATAGAAACATCAGTTTTCTCTGGGTGTTCATTTCCTCCTGAACAGATGAACTGGGATGGATTCAGATTGGAAGTCGTAACTCAGAATTTTGTATTTCCTACTTGCAATGGATTGCACCATAACTACTGCCTCACAGAGCTGCTAGCGTGACTGTAGACTCTTAGTCTTGTTGTGTGTGTGGCCTTACTTGTTTTAAGTTAAAGCATTCATGCAGCATATTTCATCTTAAAACCTATTAACTCTGTTAAGTGACATTGCTCTCTTTACTGTAGAAAAGGCGAGACGGGAGCACAATAAGAAATAAGCAGTCTCTCCTTGGACTGAATGTCAGAAAGTTGGCTCATGCTGTTTCCACGATATTTGTTGTGCTTTCTTCGGTTGTTCTTACCTACTGTTTAATGTATTCATGTTTGACACAAGACATGTCTCCACTCAGGTGAGCATCTGTGCATTATGACCAGGTCAGAGTTCAGCGCCAGGTCAGCAGCCAGCACTGTGACAAAGAGCCAAACAGCTGCCGGAGTTCTCCCTCCTCCTGCTGTTTTTCCACTGCTCCCTTGCCTCAGCAACAACAACACCATCAACATAATATACACGCAACATCTGAACTATCAAATATTTATACAATATTACTGTACGTAGGGCTGCCTAAAGCCAACAAGACCATACATCTTCGTAGAAAACGTTTACCGCTTTGTCATTTTTACTGTGCACTACAATGGCTGGGGTATAAGGCAACATTGCAGCTTATTGTCCATATGTGGTTTGACTAGCCGTAAATCCGCTGCAGAGAATATGCAAGAGCATCCAGTATGCATGTTATGGGAATATTAAAGCAAAAGAATAAAAGAGGGAAAATAGGCAACGGGGTAAGGGGAGGAGAAGGGAGGACAGTGAGTTTATGAATCCTGCTTTAATGGCACCACATTATTCAGAAGTCCTCCAGGCCAAATCCAGCTGTTCACTCGTAGCCCCTTGCTTGCACTCACTATTATTTTCCCTCTCTCTTTTCCCTTTGCTCTCATTCTCCTTCTCTATTGCCCTGATCCACATTCTTGTTTTCTCCCTATATTTTTAAAAGCTTCTCCAACCCACCTCCATCTCTCTAACTCTCCATCTCTCGCTCTCTCCTTCTCCACACCCACCTCCCCTCCTCTTCCCTCCCTTCCTCCCGCTCTGTCTTTCCCTTAATCCCATCCACAGTAGTTGAGTGACAAACCTAATTGGAGTGCAGAGAGGGTCCAGTGGGAAACCAGACATGAAGCAAAAGAGACACTCACTTCTGTAAAGAAACATGCAACACAGAGAGCCAGAGACAGTGATGGCCAGTCAAATAGACTAGTGAGAGAGAGGCAATCAAAGCAGATTGAAAGCGTGTTATGTGTGTGTGTGTGTGCCTATATGCGCGCAGTGACAGAAAGAGTCTGCAAGTGCATGATACCTTGTTTAGAGCTGAAATGTCAAGTTCCTGAAGTAAACTCTGTCCCTGTGGAAGCCATCAATCATCCTGATTTCACATTTGTTGTTAATAAGTAGGATTGCTCAATTCTGCGTGAAATACAACGCTACTAAAAGCTTTAGCGATTTACTAATAACTGTTGCTGCACTGAGGCTGAGTACATATTTTACCTGTGCTGCCAGTGTATTCATGCTTTCTGTCAAACGTCGGCATGAAATGCTGTTAAAACTGCAGACTGATTGAAGAAATCTGCCAGAATGTTGCAGTTGTTAGGAAAAACTCTTCAGGTTTGATGCAGCGACAATTTACATCTAATATCATATGGTACAATACAGTGTCAGTGTCAACACCAATGTTTTCTATGTGCAGGAGCAGAAAGTAAAGGCATCATGGTCCTGGTGGTGGAGAGTTAACTCATCACAAACCAGCAATCAAGGGTATCGAGACTTGATACCTGTAAGGACAATTTATGGATAACTTTTTAAAATCAATTTATCAAGATAAAAAAATTGCAAAATATAGCAACAAAAAGTTGTGCATGGAAATAGACTTCATATAGTCATAAAATAATGTTCTAAACTCTCATACACAATAATAATCTAATTTGATTGATTGAATTGATTGAATACAAATAATCGTCAGGTTCCCAGCTTTCAGATGGTGTACACCACTTCTATATGGCATCTATGGCTGACCTGCTATCTCCCCCTAAATAGGGAGACTTTTGAAGCTGTGATGGGGAGGACGATGAACAAACTGTTGTCTATCATGGATAACCTTGACCACCCTCTCCACCACACACTTGACTACCTGTAGAGCTATTTTACAATTTATATTGTTTAAGGTTCTCAGCCTGATGAGAAACACTGGTTATTGTCATCTATTCCTACAGTACTGGCCCTGGAATCTCTGTAACTGATGGACACCTGAACCAGTCTGATCTCACATAATTACGTGACATGACCACATTTGTTGTGCCGGCAGCACGGAAACTATGCCAAAGAGAAGTCAATGGTGATCTTTTTCGTGCTGGGCGCATGTATTCCCTGGTTAAACGACATCACTCAGTGACATGTCAGTAACGATTGACGGCGATGAGAGGTTAAAATGTCGGCCTTTCAACCAGGAGAATGGGGTTTGTGTCCTTTGTGAAAATGAAAGTAAATTATTTTTAAGGTAACTTACATTTTTTACCGTGCATTGTGAATTGCGTTTCTTTTGCCTAACTTATGTTGCTTACTTAACTTATGTAGCTTCACTTCCGGCATTTCTGCTATTTTTATTTACTTATATTGTCTTTTAAATGTCTTACAAGGACGTTTTTTGCTCTAAACATAGGTCAGTAGTTTTTGTAGCGATTCACAGAAGCTGCAGGGTTTTTTACAGCCACAAACCATATGTGTATGTATAATGACATGTGTGCTATTTTCAGAACAGTGCGCTGATTCACGGACTTTACACTGGCATTGTTTCTGTTTCACATGTGCAGTAGAAATTAAAATTACAAACTACTTGCGGATTACTAATCCATTCAGTACTGTTTAAAGATTGATAGTAACTCGTGGTTTTTTTTCAAGTAATAATGAATATATAACAGTCATATCACTGTTTGGATATGCTTTATTATGTACAGTGGTTATGTGAAGGCATCTCTGTTAATGACAACTTCGCTCCTGTTGCTTAGTGTTTCGCTAAACTCAGGACAAAACTTGGCACATGCAAGCTACATTTCTGAGGTGAATAGCTGTGCAGTAAGCTATTTGCAACAGATCACATCAGGATTGCGTTTTTGCTCTTGGGGCCTTTCAAAAAGCTTTAAAAACAGGAAGTGACACACTGCATATTATATCTGAGTCATCAGGGAGGGAAGCTGACTGTTTAAATCTATTTCTTTGTTCAGTGTAGTCAGTATTGTTAGAAGATGCTTTGTAACAGTCGTGTTTGCACATGTGCGAGATATATCCAATGTGTAGATGGTAAGTCAAACAGCAGTGAAATACTAACTGTCCAATATCAGTCTCTTCTCCATCATTTTTTGGCTTTCATGCAAAATGTGTTCTTATTTTTATTACCGGGCAACTATTCTGTGTATGAATGGATTTCAATGATCACACAAATGATTCAGTCCCATTTTGAAAACTTATTTACACATAACCTTCTTGACATAATGAATAAGCTCGTAATCAAAAGCTGATTCTTTTTCAGTATTACAATGTTTCATCTGAACATTTCTAAAGCCTCCAATAACCGACGCCTTTCAACTCTGCTGCAGTTGACAGTCTTTAGAGTCCCATACAATGTGGCCTTTTTTATGTGTACAAGTGAAGAGCGACTCAGTCACTGCGCATTCTTGACGAAAAGCAACAACAACCACTCATACCAGCTGCTATGAAAAACTCGAATTGGCCTGTGTCAAGGCAAAGATTAGAAGACTTGTGTGGGAACATTTACAGTCAATGGCACACAGTGTGTATGGGAGCGCCTCAGGCCGTAGCTGTGTTGACTCCATCAAAGATGGTGTCACAGAGAGATATGAGAAAGGTTTCCCTTTGCCTTTATAAAACTCACACACACACAGCAACCCCTGCAATAGCAAACAGAAACAGTACCCCCATCCCCAAAGCAAAAAGCTAAATCAATGCTAGATGACTGATTAAACCTTAACTAAAGTCCCATCAAAAAAGACCAACATATTCTGACAACGCTCTACTCTCAGACTGCCTGAAAACAGAGGACTCTGTGCGTCAGTGGGATTTAAACCAGCTAAAGTCATTGAAAGATAAACGAAAGAAGCCATCGAAAGATGTTTAATGAAATAATTAGCTGTCAAAAGGCAGGCTGTGGAGCTGGCAAGAAATCCATCACAAGGAAGGGTAGAAATCCCCGGTTTATGTTATAATCCAAGCTTTCAGGGGCCTGGGTGATATGGGCCACTTTTTTCTTTGACTGCATTTTGGCTGGATTAATTGACAGGCTTGTCACAGGAGTGAAAGCTGTTTGGGGCAGCTGGAAAGTCAGGACCTAACAGGGAAAATCTGTGGCTTAAAGAAATGGGCTGCAGCACAGCCAATATTTGTGCCAAAAATCAAACCGTGTGCCTGTGCATGAGACCAGTGTGGGTCTGATCCTGTGTATTTCTGTGTTTTGTACATGAACATTTTGGTTTGTTATTATGAAAAGTGTAAAACATTGAGATTGCAGTATTGAAATTTAATAATTAATGCTTTTATACTAGATATAAATTTGCCAAGCTCATTGTATTTGCTCTGGGAGATGTGTCTCTCCCACAGCCCTTGCCAGGAACATCACAACTGTTCATCTCTTATGAGTTCGGGTTGAGTCAATGAAGTGGAGTCCAGCGCAACTCATGAAACTCATCAAACTGTCAAACTTGACATTGTTGATCAAATATGACTCTTGATTCTGTTACGTTTCCTATTTCACCTCAAAAGTATTTCGGGCATTTTCGTCTGCACTGATTGATAAAATCTAAGGTCTAAAAATCTAAACTGAACTGAGCTGTAAAGTAATGCCCTGCTACTTTTATACCACTTTTCCACCAACATGGAGTAGGTTCCATTTTGTTTTGCGCTGCTAATTTTAAACCGTTCGGAGCATATTTCTCCCAAATAAAAATTCAACTGGAACCAGAAAAAAGCAGGTATTGCTTGACCTGAAGTGGGAACCGTGACAACATCATTGGGAATTTCATTTTCTACATGTGGATAAGAGAGGAATGTGAAGGAGATGTCAGGGACTGCTAGTGGATGCTAACAATAGCAGAGGAAAGGCGGCATTTTTGACATGGAAAAATTAATAATCACAGAAAAATATCATTTTGGATGTATTTTTTTTTTGTTTTCAAAAAAGCACCACAGTTCAAGGCTGGTTAACAACATTTCTGAATGGGATACAATCACACTGGAGACCTTGTTGTAATGGCTCAGGGGTCATTTTAATCAGGCATACCATGGCATATAAGACATCTTCATCTGGTTGTTCCCAGTGAGTATTGAACACTCTTTTGCTCAAAATACCCATCTGTACTTGCTCCTGTTGTTTAAATCAGTTGTAAATTATGCAAAGCTTTTTGTTGGTGACACATCCTTTATCATAATGTTTTTGCTTAAAACTAGAGGGCACATGGGCTGCTCTGCTAAATAGCACCATGGTTCCAAGAATCCTGAACAGAACCAGTTCAAGAACTGTACCTGATTTGGTGGAAAGGGGGTATTAGTGTCCCAATCTTGATTCTCCAATATTCCAAAACTTGTAACTGTAAAGTCCACAATTGTTCTGTCCAGTTTCTTGTCTCAGTAAATACTACCTGACCATCTGAAGACTCACATTCTGCTCTGCAACGTGCCGTCCTTCCCTGAACCTGGTCTTATCTCTCTGGTTTTTCGAGGGTGAGTGGTAAATTCAAAGCCCAGGAAAACCTTCTTTAGCCTTTTGAAGTTCCCAGACCTGTTTGCGTGAAATCAATCGCAGGCACCTTTTTTCAAATGCCTCACTTCAAAGTGCTGTCCTGTCCCAGTGCTGCCGCGAAGGCCTCCCTCCATTTTCATCAGGGAGAGATTCGTGCCTCTCGGTTCTTAAGTAAGATTCTGCTCTCTGATTACACTTCCCCTAGTTGAGGGATTGTTAATGGAACATAAAAATAACTGACCCTGAAACTGTGGATGGTAGGGTGCATTATTTAACTACTCCTACCATGGCCTCCAGGGAGGGAAGGAACGAGGGGAAGATAAGAGAGGGAGTAACAACTAAACAGAAGAATGAAGGGGAAAGAGTGCACACATGACAGTCTGGGCGAGATATTTCACAGCTGTGTTCAGTGTTGAAACCTTGCTTACCCATTGCAAAAGACAAAAACAATTTTGCAGCTGTGCAATGTCCTTGTCTGAAACTTCCAACCGCCTCATGCTTGGTTATAGTAATTCTTTAAGGGTCACACATCCTGATGTTGCTATAATTGGTCTCCTGTGTATAGACAGAGTGCCTCAAGGCTCTGGATCTCCGTGTCTGCATGTGTAAATGTACAAACAGGTGCTATGGGAGCACGAGAAGAGGTAAAAAAAAACAAAAAAAACAATGGCTGGACGGAACAGGTTCAGAGAGAACAATTCCCACCGTTGATGTACAAGCTATTTCACGTCTGTTTCATGAATTATTAACGGCAAAGCTCTTTTGTGTTCCCCATAACAAAAACAATGGAGATAAATGAGGAAAACTGGGGGAAGATGGTCTCTGTATGAGAGTGCCTGTGTTTCATCATCAAATACATAAACTGTCAGTTAGCACATTTACACGCACACTATTGTCCTTTTTGAGTCTTAACCTAGTTTTAAGTTTGGGATATAGTACAAAACATGAGAAAACTTAGGATTTTCGTATATTCTATAGTAGAGTGTCTTTGATGCCTCAGCATCCCTGACTTTCTTATTTGACTATTTCTTATATGACTCTCTGTACTGACCTGCAGGTATTATCAGTACCAGTGGCTAGGACACCAATAAGTGAGCAAAAATGGTGAAGAAATTTAGATACAGCTGAGGAGCTGTATCTGCTGTATCCACTGCTTTCCTTTGATCGATTTCTGTATTATTATGTCCTATAATGGGAAGGTTTATTTAGTTTTTAACCAACCGCTACACTGTGGTGGTTATCTATATTAACAAATCTGTAAGCAGCAGGACAAAATCTGGGTATCAGGTTTGGCTAAATGCTGGTACACACTCGATGTGGAGATCAAAGAGGTGGAACGCATTGGTTAAAATGCAATCTCAGGACGCTTTCACAAATCATATCCGTTTGGTTAGCCCGAATTTAGTCTGGTTTGCTTTCACAGTGCGCAAATGTTAGCAGACCAGATAATTAAAAAAAAGATTTGCAGATTTGCGTGTACAAAGACAGCCCACTGGAAGTATACCTAGTATTGGTTGGAAAGTTGGCAATGGAAAATGTAAACAGGGAAATAAACAAAGCAACACGGAGCCAACTACACCCTGAGTACTTTTGATTATGCTGGCCGTAATCCTGCTCTGGTGTTCCTACCGAACAAATTTGGAGAGAAATGCGTGCAAGTGCCTGTTAAGGCTCTGGGTCATCAGTGATGTGTTGATCTATTATTTTTACAGACAACGTGCTGTGATCAGACTCAGAGAAGGCTTAATGTATTTCTACCAGGGTAAATATTCCAAGTCCTCTCCCAGACATGTGCATCTGCCGCTCTCACAAAATGCTATATATCTGTATTTGGGTTCATTTCCTGTTGTAATATGTTCACAGTGCAGTCGAACAACACTATGGATAATTAGGAAACAAAGGAAGACGCCCTCTCACAATTGGTCTTGGAATGGTTATTTTGGTCCATAGCGGAGTATGATTGGAGCGTTCACAAGTGACCAAACGAACAGTAACAAGGATTTAACCAGACCGGAGCTTGATTAAAAGGGACAACTCTTTGGGTTGTAATAGCCCCTTAGAACCCATAAGCTTTGCAGGACAGAGAGATTCAAGAGATCCTTCTCCCCTACAGCCAGCAGGCTGTCTAATTCTAGAGTCAACAGACTAACTGAATTTACCCTCGGGGATAAATAAAGTAATTTTGATTTTTGAATTGATTATTGTCAATTTAGCTTTTTATTGGCATTCTAAATGAATGTATCCACATTCTCATGATCATAGACCATTTATCTAATCAATCTAATCAAAAGCTTAGAGCCCCTTGGCCCAGACGTCCCTTATCCAGATAAATTCCTGGCTTCACCAGAACTTCAGAAATATTGTCCCTTGCCCCCGGAGGCTAAATCATAGTCAGACCAGTAGCAGATGGGTTCCAAAACAGCTGTGGTGTGGTTCACCTGCTTACTGTCATGTTTTAAATTAAAAACTGCCAGTTTCTGTTTCTTTATATTTTTGCTTGGTTACTCACATAGAGCAATAGTCTTACACAGGGTATAATTACATTTTCAGCAGCTGCCTTTAATTCAAGCCTGACTTTATGGCCTTTAAATATCCATTTAAAATAATAGTTGTTTGCTGAAGCAAACAATTAATTAACAGCTACAGTGCTGATTCTAAAAAAAGATGGAACATTCTGTAAATCATAAATAAATAAAAAAAGAAGGTGTCAAATTAAGTGTATACCTTCAAAAACACAAGTCTATTAGTTTGGAAATTGAATATAATGTCTGTGCATTATTTTTAGAGAAATTGTTGGTTTTATTTACATTTTACACAGTGTCCAAACTTTTTCAGAATATGACAGCAAGTGTCAGCTCACCACAAGCTTGCCTATAGCAGAAGATGTACCTGTACAGGAAATTAAACAACTCATGACAAGGTTATTACCATGCAGAGTATGAGAGTGCTGGCCATGATAAAGGACATCAGGTGTCCAGCAGTCTTTTCTATAAGTCTAAGGATCCTTGGGTTGAATCAGCTTCTCTTTCTCTCTGTGGACTGTTTGCTCTAAAGGGAAACCTTGAGCTGAAGGGTCTAGTGCTCTCAAACACGAACACACACACACACACACTCATGGTTATGCATACAAGCCAACATGTCAGCAACCACATGCATACATGCACACTTGTCCACTAGGGAATCTCATTCACACGCCGGACTTGTATTCTGAGCTCAGGCAACCTTGGTCCTTTTGCTTTCTTTACCTCCCTTTGCTTCTTCCTTCGGTGTCATCAAGGGGATTCAATTTTTGTGTCTCCAGACGGGTTGTGGATTTCTCTGCTTCCATCTGTCTCTTCACTTGTCTTGGCTTCTGCATGTCTTTTGCTCTGTTTCTCGATGTTCTCCCTCTCCTCCGTCTGTGTGCCATCCATCTTCCTCTAAATCTAGTGAAATGTGGACTTTAGAGGTACATTCAGTTCAGATAGAAATTGAGCTAATTTTTGTTTCTCCATTTTCTTTCTCTGCTCATATTGGTCTGCACCTGAGACGACCATAGTGAACTTCGGACATCAGTATGTCACATGACAATAAGCAGAGTTTTTTTTTATTTTTTTTTTTATGTCTGATGAATTTAGAACTGCAGTTTGGTGCATTGAGAAAAGTGCAAAGTTCAAGATTTCAAAGGCTCGAAGAGCTGTTGCTATGTCACAATTTCTTTTTGTCATAAATAACACAGTCATTTCACAAGTTCTATTTCAATTATTAGAATAGAAGCTCTGCATCTGCTTCTGCTTACCACCATGTTTTAAAGAAACTATTGTTTCACTTTCTGTACACTTTTGCCAGAGTATTATTAAGCCTGATAAACATGATTTTAAGACAATGCCCCATCTGTTCTCTCTGCACAGGTGCTGGGCAACGATTTACTCGAGGGGGACAATTGCACATTGAATGAAAATACCAAGAAAAAAACAGGTTCACATTAATATTCACAGGAAATGTCTAATACACTTGCACAAGTTTTGTTAGCAGGCACGATTTCAACAGTCGACCTGCTGTTTCAGTGGTTTTGCTTTTTAAAACTGAAACCAGGCATGACCGGTGAGGTCAGTGGCTCAGAAAAATATCATGCTTTTACAGAAAGCCTTTCATCTCAGATCTTGGAGTGATCTCAAGTATTACACTTAGGTAAGACACTTAGTCGAACACCGGCTCTCAGATAGAAAAAAAAAAAAAATGTATTTATCATTCTTGGTGCACACATTAATCATTTTGAGAAGATAGAAATAAACTTTTATCAGTCCTTTGCTTCTAAAGACAACCTTACCTAGTTAAGTCCTTCTCTGGCATGTGGTCCTACTGTTCATATCACTACCTTCATTCTTTTTCTGTGAGACTGAAAAGTAAAACAGCCAACAGATGAGACATAATGACTTTGGTTCACCTTATTTACAGGCAGAGTCTTTCACTGTGCTCCTTAATAGGTTGAAACTGTATTCTTAATGTAGAATGTGTAATTTAATTAAAGTGTTCATACACATTATTCAGCTTTATTCTAATTCTGTGCACTGCCATATACTTTTTTCATTGCATGCTGGAGCAACTCTACACAGTATTGATGATTGGCATTGAGCTGATGATAGGCATGATCCTCTTTAGTCACTTAATTATCACTTAAATACAACACACATCAATACACCACATTGCCCTTCTGCTGCATAATTTACATAGAACTCAATAGAACTCATAGCACCTCTTTCTGCCAGTCTTACGCCATTTGGTGTTGAAAATACGAACAGGAGAAAGTACATTTGGAAGCTAGACTAATTATAAGGTGTGATATTACCTTGTGTAAGGTCAAAGTGGTCTCTCATCGTGATGATCTTGCAGAAAACTCTTTGCAGTTTTTTTCTTAGCTTTATCAGAGGCTCTAGTAAAAAAAGATGACATATTCACTGACAATCTGATGGTAAAAAAATGGTTCCTGTGTCCTAAGTGATGTGGTCGCCCCATCTTGTTTAGTGTCGTGAAAGACACGTATAATGCACATGTATTTCGCATCATAAAAATGTGTTGTTTAGGGCATTGGCAAATGTTAATTGATTTTAAATTGAAATTGTAAAAAATTATTTTTGTTCAGCTAACATTAACACTGACCCCAAGAATTGTCACTTCTGGTTCCAAAAATGAAGATGGCGACCACAAGTATGTCAATCCTGGCTGGGTATGTTGAAAGGCAACTGTTTGATAGCACATTTTCCAAACAACTGTATAAGGGTGTGTCAGTGTTATGTTATGTTATGTTGCCAAAAATAGTAAAAACACTGTTTTAAGATCAAGGAAATAGCAACGTGACACAAAAATGCATTGTGATGCATACTGATGGTGGATATGCTTCTTTATATCTATTCTATATTTCTATTCTATTATGAAGCACTTAAGCCTGATAAATTAATGGACGAATTCTCCAGTCAAACACCCAAACCCTTCCTCCCCATGTCATTAAAACACTGTCTTGAGTATGGGTTTGTGTTTTTACTAAATCCAGCTGAATACTTTTATACACAAGCCAGCTGCCCTTCCAGGCTGGTGCGCATAATTAACATTGGTCCATAGTACATCTGACATGCGGCGCAGAAGTTGTATTCACTTCTATGTCAAACCTTTGTTAATAAAATCTTAACCAGGAGAAATCAATCCAATCAAGCCTGCATGCACACAAGCACAATAACCAACGAAACACATACAATCCACATAAGCACAATGAGAAGTTTAAAAGACGTATCAAGGCAACGGCATGCAAGAGCCTGCAGGGACAGAGTCACATAATGAGCCAAATCTGAAATGTGTGAATCTGACAACAAAATCCATCAGTGCATTCTCAAGGCCCATCTCACCCCTTCCTCCCTTCTCTCTGACTATCTCTGACTCTGTTCCCTTATCTTCTGCTGCTCACATACACACATAGTTTATCTAATCACAATACCAAAAATCAACTGAAAACTTCTGAAAGTTGTGCCCTCGCTAACACCCCCAGACTATTCCAGTGACTAGTTTGCGTGTACACATGTGTATGTGCATAAAAATAGTCCCTCAGCCATGTCCTAATTGGAGTATGTGAGGCAGGGGACACAGTGATGTGAAGTGCTAATTTGATTTGTGTTTGTGGCTCTCTGAGAATGGCTTGATGGAACTGATGCAATTAGTGGTAACACAATTGTGCGTGTGTGTGA
>CAFUXE010000027.1:315389-336964 GCA_903364295.1 Serranus cabrilla | reverse complement strand
TGTGTGTGTGTGTGTGTAAGCATTGCAGTCATGTACTGTATGTTTTTGTGTGCATGTGTGTTTTCATACTGCACTATCTAACATGTTTTCAAAGTTGTGTGTTTTCTGCACGCTCAAGTTTATCTTTGGTTATTTGAGGAAGACAGAGCAGAGAGGGACTACGAGGCTCACCGCCCAAGCAAAGTTTGCCATCAAGTGGCAAAGTAAACATGGTTGATATCCTGTCTTAATTGATTTGTTTGTGTTTGTTGATTGAGATGAGAGATGCAGCCATGGAGTGTAAATGTTCAAATTATGAAAAGCAGACTGCATAATTACATCTCTGAATATTTCCCTATGGGAAACTCCCTATGGGGCTGAAGTAAAGAGAGGTAGAGAGACAGAAAGCGAGTGGAGACGTTTACGGAGGCTGACAGAAAAGCGTTCTAACAAACTACAGAGTAAATGGGGAAATAAATAAAGTTTGATTAGGGAAATGTGTTCATTACACATATCATGGCTCTGTCTCTTCCTCCCGCCCTGGAGACTAGTGGATTAAATCTAAACACTGGATTAAATTAATCATCAACCTGGGATTAGGATTATGAGTGTAGGTTTTGAGAGCTTTATAGCATGTTGCATAATGGATTTACAAGATTTTTACAGGTTTAAACCAGTATATTGTGATCCCTACAGGAGCGGAAATGTACAGTAGACTCAGGGAGGAGAGGCAATACAGAGTGAAGAGTGGATTATTTTAATTCCTTCTTTGAAGGTATGTATGTAGACCGCCTCACATGTCGGGCTTGTATATACTGAATTTCCGTGTGCAAAGTTGGACTTGTATTTTCGGGACAATGTAATTTACTCTCGTCAGTGATTAATGTATCATTTCATATTGAAATCGGAGAATGCCACTGACGAGCCCAGGAGGGACAGACAATGTTTTATTGGTCGCAAACTGTTTTTCACCTACAAGTAAACAAAGAGACAGGAAGGAAGACACAGCTACCTGTACAAATACATATTTTGGTTATGTGTGGTCACCCTGGTTCTGTGAAGAAAGGCACAACCGTCTTTCAGTCAAAAACACGTCTAAAGTAACAGGTGTTCAAGTCTGCACACAGCTCAAACACTTATGTTCTTAATCAACTACCACAATCTTAATCCATTTAAGTGATTCGGGATTGGGCAGGGTAGCACCTGCAGGATCTGAGTCATACCTCAATACCAAGAGGCTTTTCTCTAGTCCAGCATAATAACACCACCTGTCTCACTCTCACAAGGTCTTCACAAGAATTCACAAGTTCATATTAAAGGAAGGAAAAATAGAAAATAGGAATGTACTGGGTCGATCTACTTCCAGAGAAGCGAAGGGAGACCATATTTCACATTCCATATTCTATATTATTATAACAGTTTTTCTCATTGACCAACCAACAAGATCACCAACCTAAACGGCAGATTGCATTGTTTGTCAGTACCACCCATGACAACACATATAAGCATTCGTCAAAATGACACATATGAGTGTTTTGCTGCTCGGGGTACAGAGTAGAGGGTCCTAAAAATAGCACACATGACTTTATACATACACATACGGCTTGTGGTACTAAACCACAGATCTAGGTTTAGGGCAAAATACACCCTGGTAAGGTGTTAACCATTAACCATTTCAAATATGTATCCATTACCTTGAGCTAATCATTTGAACTGTTGGGCCATTACTTTTATCAACCAGTTTGAACTTGTGTGATCACTTGCTAGCTTGTTTTCACACACTCTTAAACAACTACAGCATGTCGTGTAAGTTGTTACAGAGGACCCAATATGTGGATGTATTATTTTAATAAAATGAAATCATATTTTCTCTTTTTTTCAAATATAGTTGAGCTACTCCTCAATCTTTCCACAACCCCCTGCCAACAGCAAAGAACCCCCTGGGGTACAAGTCCCCCTGGTTGGGGATCACTGCACTTTAGCATCTGCACAGTATTTAGGATTACACAGTGCCAGCCCAGCTGATATATGCTATTGCAGTGTGGTCATCTGTCCTGACTGAACATCCGTGCATGCTATGCTGTAAGTCAAACCCCTGCAGGATCAGCGGCACTGCTGTCATCTCCAGTAGTGAGTGATGTGACAATTCTTCTCTGGGGTCCACTTATGAACTTTGCTGCACAGGATTCCATCGGGGAGACATGCACAGACACTGATGCACATGGGGACACTCTGCAGAGGTGTTATATGTTATTGGACTTGGAATTTCCCGGTTGTCTAGGCGGGCTGAATGATTACCAATCGACATTTGCGATTTCGTCATTCATGCAGCAATCCTGGTGCAATTATAGTTTGAGCTACTGTCACATTGTCAAGTATGAGCATGACAGTTAGAGTGGTTAACTCCACAATAGCCAACTGTTTGGTTTCCACCCAGCCAAGTCAAAGAACAACTCAAGCCACAGATTAGCAAATGGTAACTCACTTTATTTAGGAACTATGAAAGTAAGTATGTTTTTAGGTTCTCTCTTTATGTGTAAAGTAGTTGAAATTTTAAATTTGGCACCCAATTGAAGTGGTTTTATATTCAGTTTTCAGGTGGAAAAGTATATGGCTCAGATGGTAAAGCGGTCAGAATTTTAGTAGTTTTACAATCTACATGTCTAAGTATACTTGGACAAGATACTGAACCTCTAATTGCTCCAGATACTGTGTCATCTGAGAATGAATGGAATACTGATGGTGGCAGGTGGTACCATGTAGAGTAGACTCGGTCACCAGTCTATGAATGTGTGCGTGAATGGGATGTTACCAGTGCAGCACATTTACCATTTTACCATTTATTATTTTAAGGCACATTTTGTTCCACTCCTGCCAACTCTCATGTGTTTCCTGGGTTTTTAGTATATTAACAACAAATGTGCACAACCTTTAAACATTGTTATAAATCACCATCATACACAGATCCATACATTTTGTAGGTTTGTATAATGTCACCGAAGTGTCCATAGTGTCTATGAAACACAATTGACACACTGCATACAAATTTAAGCAGAGTTGGACCTAAGTGTTTCCGTTGACATTCAGTAGGACAGTGACCTTCCTTTTTTGATTTTCAGGAGTGAATAAAAGCAAGCCTCACTGAGCAGCACCATTGACAGCCCACATTTTCCATTATGCGAATTGTTCGACTGAGTGTTTAAGTTTGCTGTTTTCTTTTGTTAGTGTTTGTAATGTGTCTTTTTGAAATGTGGTGGTTTGGTAATCATTACTGAGGTGGCTGCTACATTTTTGCCCTAGTGGGCACGGTTTTTGAAATAGGATACAACAGGAAGAATGTGTGAGTCTGAGCCAACAAATCAAGAACCACTAATCTCCACTGACAGAGATAGAAAGTTACTGAAGGCAAGGTGCTTCTTATTAGCAGTTTGCAACAGGTCAAGCATTTAAATCAACATCTTAACAAGTGATATGTTGGGCTGTGGAGGATACAGTTTTAATATTCAGGAGCAGTTTTACTATTTACAGTTTGTGATTTTGCAGATTATTGCAGGTCATTGTAGGATACTTTGCATGAACAAGTAATTATTTGTTAAGGAAAGAATGCAATACATTCTGTCAGAGCAGCTGTCAGTTTCATTTTATTTTCTTGTCTTGATTTTGCAGTGGATAAAAAGCTTGTCAAAAAATATTTCTTCTCATCAGTTGCCCACCTGAAACTTTTCCCACAGTCCATATGTTTTGATAATTATCTACATATAATACAATCATTTAGCAGCGGGTTAACATGAAGCTTCAGACTAAACCACATTTTTCCATATCCAGGTACAAACTTAATATATAATGGGAATAATGGGAAGCCTGTTAAACAGCACAAGGTCCTGAAACACCTTATGGACACATAATCACTGGGGTGATCAAATCACCACTGAAAGTCTGCTTTTGCTTGGATTTACTTAGAAATGCTGAGCTGTAACCCAGACTACATAAGAGTTTGTGCCAAATGCCATAAATGTACATAAAATGTAAATGTAACCAGACTGGGGATCCAGTGGCAGCTGCTGGATATGATCGACCACAGCACAAGACTTTTTATGGGGACCACCCTAAAGCCTAAAATGGATGTAAAAATGCTAAACATTCTTTGGAACCTCAAAAAATCTAATTAGCATATTAAGAAATTAACAAACCACTGTGTATTTTGTTTCTAATGTAGGTGGCTTTTGGTGTGGGATACAAGACACAACCCCAAATTAGAATGACACCCCTCCTTCAAGGCCAATGGAGCATTTACACGGTTCCATTTCCCAAACTGGTAAGTCTTTTTCTAACTTACTAGAGTCCACAGGCTGTAAGTCATAATGTAGAAACAACATGGATGCCACAGAGAAGATGTGTTGTAACGTATAGCTCATAGAGTTTAAGCAATGCTGATTGCTTTTATCAGTACTTAGCCAATAAAGAGCAAAGGAAGCTGATCAGCTGAACCTTGAAATGCAAATTGGGAGTATTCAGAGACCACCTCCCTTGGCCCAGCTTTACCCTTCCACTAAGTTTTATTAAGATCGGATTAATAGCATTTTTTCTTCTTCTTCATAATACTGCTGACAGACATACAAACACAAAAACTGCACTAAAAACATAACCTTCTTGTTTGATGTAATTCTGACAGGGGGCATAGGGGCCAATCAGAACCCTCAATTCAGCCTTTTCATCTATTTAAGCAGAATCTGGCAGACCTTGTTATGTGCAAAATCCTTCAACATTGTCCTCTATATCCACATTCACCTCCTCTGGTCTTACTGTAGATTAACCATTTCATTCTGTGTCTTTTGTGCCATGCTCCACTGCAAATACTCTCTGATAAGTTTCCATTTAGAGGAAGATCGCTCCGCTGTCGCGACTTTGACAGATGTCACTTTGCTTGGCTTGCTTCAGGCCATGGTCATACGTCTCAGGGGAAATTATTCTGCTGTGAATTTCAGGGACCAGAGTCAGTTTGCTACGCTAACTTCAGTCAGCCTGCCCTAGCTGAACGTTGTTAAGCGCTGAAGAAACTCAACTGTAATGACATATTGCTCACTTAACGAAAGATATAATACTTTTCAAACCTCTTCAAGGGTATGGCGCATTTATTTTTTGTTTTGTTTTCTCTAACACGTGAACTGGGAGAAATGACTAAACCACAATACTGCAACGCTATTGCTCTCTGTCTGTTTTGTCGGGTTAAGAGGCATTTAATGGAGCAACAACATAAACATAAAGCAAATTATAGGGACACAGATGCATATGAGGTCATTGGAGGCATGTCAACGGACACAAACAGAACAGATTTCTGTAGTTAAAAATAAAATCTCCTCTAGTTGAATTGGTACATATAAAACAGGTTGAAAATGAGCTTTCATTCAGTGTGAATGAATGAATTCACCTTTCCTGAGCCAGATCATCAGGGTTGAAGGTAGTTACAATATATACACGCCACAGTGTTCCTGTGTGCCTTTCAGAGTGGAGAACTTTTTTCACTTTCACATTCTGTCAGCGCTGAAAGCGTGTACTTGCAGTAAAATAAATCATTCTAATTCAACAGATTTTCAGATAGCAGGTGTGGAGTGATTATACACACCTTAAGAGAAGTCGCTCATCTTTTTCAACTGAGCACCCACCCACACACAATTGCAGGCACACATCCTTTATACAAACACAAAGTATGGCAGGTGCAGGGTGTTTTCACTATAACAGTATGAAGCGGGTCATATAGGCCACAGCTTAAAATGCTTAAAGTTCATGATTTTCTTTAACTGCTCCTCCAGTAATCATTACAAAATCCCAAAGCATTGAAAAGATGATAGCTGTTGGCAGAGATAAGGTCAGACTACTGCACCTTAAGAGAAGAACTTTTCAACTGGAGCTGCTCACACTGTGAGGTGAAAGTAGAGCTAAACCTATGACAGCAGCTGTAAAGAATCTAAACTCATGTATATACACAAGGAAAGGGAGAGCCGAGACAGAAAAACACGCTTTTCACATCTAAAGTGGCTTTTGTCTGCACACAACTTTGATTTATTTCAGAGCAACTTTGTAAAGTACTGCCCTTTTTAGGGATGCACAATATATTTGGCCCTTCGGTGTGGAGTTTGCGTGTTCTCCCCGTGTGTGCGTGGATTCTCCGGCTTCCTCCCACAGTCCAAAAACATGCAGCTCAGGTTTAATTGGTGACTCTAAATTGTCCGTGGGTGTGAGTGAGCGTGTGAATGGTTGTCTGTCTATATGTGTCAACCCTGTGATAGACTGGCGTCCTGTCCAGGGTGTACCCTTTCTCTCACCCAATGCAGCTGGGATCGGCTCCAGCCCCCCCTTGACCCGGGTTCGGATGAGCGGTTACAGAAAATGAATGAATATATATATATAAAATCCTATATATCCTATATATAATCCTTATGCAACTGACGTTGTCGACCCCTGCTGAACTTTTGAAAGATCGCAGGATTATCGCAAATACAACAGTATTTACAATAGTAATAGTTGCCCTCTTCTTGCCATTAGAAAGAATACAGGTTTAAGGACCTTCCACATTAGCTTCACTCTTCAAGCTCAGAGGTTAACTCAAAGGTTAGCTCAGAGGTTCCAATAAAATGCAGAGGATTTTAATCCCTCATGTACCTGTACAAGCGGAACTATTCAGTTTCACCGATAAATCCATCACATCACAGAAGTTAAAGATGCTCTTGGTTCTGTTTCACAGCCACTTTAAAGATATGGTATGTGAATAAATCACATAGATAAACATTTTGCAACATAAAAGGTTTTATCTATATTTTCATTTGTATTCCCACCCTAAAGTACTATAAAAGTTGAAGATAAGTAAGTATAAAGGTCTGCATGCACCCTGCTGTGAGAAGACCAGTCATTTGGACAAAATGACTGCCCATTACAGATAATGTTCCTTTTATGAGTCAGGGACACATTGTTTGAAGATAAGAGCTGCACTGGCTAACTTGTGTATTATTGCTTATTACATTTCATTTGTCTTTGTCGTGATCATGGCTAAATGTGAGATGACTAACACCCCAAAGTCTCTCACACATACACACACACAGACACAGCTGCAGCCCTGCCCCCTCATCGTACTTCCAAATCCTCTCCCTCCTCTCTGACGTGCACTGCATCTGTCACAGAGCAAACTTTGTATTAGCTTTGAATTATCTCCTTATTCTCCAAAATGTATGATATCAGTAAGGGCAGCGGATATAGAGACACAGAGGGAGACATGATGTCCAGCAGACATTGTGATGTGGTGCCAAGGGAAAATAGAATTAATATCGTGCCAGCAATCTTGTTAAAACTCCCACCCTAGCCCCACCCACAACACAACCACACACACATACACTCACACACCAGTCCTTGCCAAGCAATCCTATTAAACAATGAGTGTGGTATTTAATCTCTTAACAAGGGGGGACCTGCAGACAGACAGACAGACAGACAGCAGTTTTTCTCTTTCTCTCCCTCCCTTACTTTCTGTTTAATCTCCACCCTTCATAAAGCATCCTTACGTGCTGTCGTTTGCGCCATTATCAATTCAAGGTGCATGCTCGCGATAATTCATAACAATGCTTCAGTAAGGTAATGCACTGTAGGCACAGCATCCTGGCTGTCCCTTGTATTGTGTAATGAATGGATCTACAGGGAACATTTAAATGATATCTGTTAAAAGCTCAAATAATCCTGTCGAGAGACCCTGTAATGTAACTGGATCCTAATAAACAGTCTAGTCAGTGAGTCACATGCTGCCAACACACATACCAAACTACATGCATGTGTACACCCACCACCAGTCTATCAGCCTAATTACCACTGACTTCATAGTGAGACATATCCACTTAATCAGCAGAATATGCACCAAAGTCACCACTACAGCACAGTATGCATAGATATTGTGTGGTATGTATGAATCACACTCTGTATATATATATATATAGACAGAGAGAGAGAGAGAGAGAGAGAGAGAGAGAGAGAGAGAGATGGACGACAAATCTTGAGCTCCTCCCACTATACAAAAATGAAGCATATTTAAAGCAAATTGGATACTGGTTTGGAGACGGGGCCCTGTTCACTCTGATGAAAGTCACTCAGTGGTGCATTACGGCAAAAAGATTTGACTTCTATACATTAAATTACCAGGATGCTCTATGCTAAACTTGTTATGTACATAATTCTTTTTCATATTTTTCACTATACTTAAGTATATTAACATGCTGACATTTCCTGATTTGGGCAACATTTTAAGTAGAGACAGATAAGGCTTAATGGAATTACATTGATTTAAATTTTGACTTGACAATAGTGGTAAGGGGTCACCAAAGTGACATCAATTCATTGTAATGGATATGTGAATTTGTGTTCCTTATGTCATTAGTAGTGGCATTACACAAATAAAAGGTGATGGTGCTAAAAAAACAAAAAAGGCAGGGGGTCACAAAAGCCAGTGACGTTCATTCTCTGGGAACCATAAATGTTTGTCCCAAATTTCATGACAATCCATCCAACAGTTGTCAAGACGTGTCCTGAAAACCAAACCTTCTGGTGGTGCTGGATAACAGTTGTGGACCAACCAGTGATCAGACTGTCATTGTCATCTCTAAGATTCCCAACACCCCCAAAACAAGCGTCATGCAATTAAACCTTATGCAATATTTATTACCAGCCCCTATGCCATAGATAGTACGAAGTGGTTCTTTCTAATCCAGACTGATAACTGTGGCATGAAAAATACCTGTGGATGTGGATTTTTTAACAAAGATGAATAGGCCTTGGGCAAAACTGTCTCATCCACATATTCAACTAAACAGAGTATCTCTCATGTGGAAATCTATAAAGTGATAGAAGAAACCTGCCAGTGTGAAGGTCAGCTTTAGTGCAGGTCAGTGTGCTTTCACCTCCACCTTCATATCCTTAGATATAGAGCTCTAAGTATAAACTATGTGACTACACTGAAAGGATAAATCTCTTTGTCTGAGCCTCCATAAATTCCTGTATTGCTTTTTAGCTACCATTTCAGGAATGTGCTCCGGTATTTCATTATAATAGCCTCTACATTCAAACTTCCACAGACCCTTGTCTTGTAACTCAGAACCATCATCAGAATCACAAAAATGTCTTGACTTTAAAATATGACTTTATGGCTAAAGTCTGCCAACATCCAATAAAGAAAACTATTTGAGATAATATAACTTGAGCTACATTTTATGGATTCCTTTTTAAGAATTCTATAAGTTGAACTCCAGCAAAATCACTTGAGTTAGTGTGTGATATAAGAGCTGCTCCATTTACAGCCTCCGCCTCCATTATGTTAACACATAGATGCAATTGACTTCTAATAGCATCATAGCCTTATAGTTTGCAATGGCCTGGAGTCCAATCAAGTCTTAATGTTTTTATGACTCTCTTTATTCACAATAGGCACATAGTTATATTCATGTAGTAAAATGCTCAAAATGTATCTACCAGTGAGCTGCTTTTGAAGTTTTGACACCAAGCAGTATAAAAAGAATTATTCAAATTTGATTCACGGTATCAAATTTGATTATGATAAGTAAAAGTTCTAAGTTTCAAAGTTTTTTCTCTAAGTAAAGGTACATGAGTATTAACAGCAAAATTTCAACTGAACTATTCAAAAAGTTAAACCTACTCGTTATGCAGAATAGCCCCGTTAATAATGTTATGATAATATATGTGTTATACTAGTAGATTAATATTACTAATTCAGTAACACAAATCACACATCTGAAAACTTACCTGTTCAGACTGCACTTTGGCCCATAAATTAAATCAGAAGAATAAAAATGAAATAAAAGTCTCTGCTTTCATCTGCTATTGTCTCTTATTGTAGCACATGAAGTAGAACATTGTATTTGATGAAGTGATGTTCATGCATGATTCTTGCACTTTTTGCTGTTTTTGGCACACGGTTGAATGTGCTTATCGATAAGTCCCTTTGGATGAAAGCATCATATAAATAAATGTAATGTAAAGGCATAAATATGTAGCAATGTATAGAGAATTATTGTACTTTTACTCCACAGCATTTATACGATTTAGTTTAGTGACACCACCAAGCAGCCACCTATAAAGCAGTTAAAACGATCTCTGCCTACCTGCTGCAACATTAAAATGTAGAATTTAATGCATCAATAATAACAAACCAATAATGTAATATACTGTATGCTATTCTGAAATGGACCATACTGCATTTAGTACTGATACTTTTAGTTTTTAGGTATATTTTGATGCTTTTGAAACATGAAAGGAAATGGTTGGTAATGGTCTTAATAAGTGGCAATAGCAACTGGGCCAGTAAAGCAGCCTAAATATCCTGTTCCTCTTCATTTTCCTCCATCTTCCTTTCTTCTTTAGTACCCTCAAGTACACTGAGGCCCACTGGGAGGTTTAATCCCCCAGCATGTCCCAGGTTTCTCTCAGTTTCTCCTCCCAGTCAGTCATGGCCAGAATATTTCCACAGGGAGTGACCAAGAGACATCTGTATCCCCACACCTCCCCTGACTCTTCTTAGTGCAGAAGAACAATGGCTAATCCTCCCCATTTCCTTACTTCATCATGTAAAGTGAGACCTTAATTGCAACTTAACCCTACACCAAAATTCTGCCCTTTAAACAGCCGGAAGAGGTGAGAACAGGTCAAACTGGCATGACTTTGCAAAAATGTCTTCACAGGAAGTGGTCTAAAGTTTAGTTTTGACAAAGACATGTAGGAAGTGTAGGAACAAACCAAAAGACACAAATGCTGTACACAAACATAATAGTCAGAGAGAAAATAAAAGGAAGAACTAGTCATGAAGAGGTAAAAGAAAACACTTTGCAGCCCAAAAGGCCTCAGAGATCAATAAAAACTGCTGATGTCTTTACACAAGGTTAGACAGATATACAAGAGGCTTGTGTGTCCCTCACATTCAATCCTCATCATCTCTCTATCTCATTCTCTCTCTCTCTTTCACACAAACACACACACACACACACACATCCTCACACACATACAGTCAGAAGTGATGAAGGCTCGGGTGATGTAAGTGTGCTGAAACTGAGCATGAAGGTCAGAGGGATGCTGGGAGAACCTAGGCCCGCATTACTGAAGTGACAGAAGAAAAATCTCATTCTCCTTCTTTCTTTCTTTGTTCCTAAACATACACACATAAAAATGCAGACAAAACACACACAAGCATCCATGCACACAAATACACACACACAACACAAGCTGTATGGCTGATGGATGCTGTTTGAGTTGGAGTGGAAGTATCCTGTTGTTTTCTACTAAGCACTTTCTGTTCAGCGCTCATTGCCAAGAGTAATGGTCAGTGAAGAGCCCCACTGCTCTGTGAGTGTGTACGTGTGTGTGATAGAGAGGGGCAGACTTCTTGATTCCAGAATCTTTGTTGTATTTTCACACAGGCGTCACACTCTAACTGGATTCGTTATGCTTGACCACTCATCCCTGCGGCCCCACACACTAAAAATTTGCATGTATGTGCTCAGCCGAAGAGGGTTTGCCCACTCGACCGTGTGGCAGCTGGCCCAATGTAAAGCTTGCATTGCCACTTCATCCACTAGGCCTCAAGTGACTAGTAGGCTGGTACTGGCAGGAGCTGGTTAGATCCAACTGTGTTCTCATTACTCAGGTCATCATGCATGACCATCATCTAGAGATCTAAAGAGACGACTACTTTTGTGTACTTTTGCTTTGGGCTCGGCCTTTGAGTCTAAAAGTCTACGGTAAACAACAATGGTGTTTTTGACAACAGTGTATTCCTAACTTCTTTCAACAGAATTTTGCATATAAATGCATAATCTGAAGCGACAAGGCTAGATTTCTGAAGCATTCTGGTTTGTAGTGATTTTACAGGGCTAGGAGCATTTTCTAATCATGTTTGAGGCGTCCTCAGTGACATGCAGGCAAACAGTGAAGCGCAAAAGAGGCCCAAACACAAATCCAATCTCAGGAACTATCAGCTTTTGTCTGATGACAATGTGGCTTTTATTAGCTTTTTTAATTTATTTATCTGCATTCATATTCAATCTGCACGATTTATATAAATATCTCATTTCAGTTATTTGTACTGATCTTGTATTTACGATCTTAGTCATGATTTTGGAAGGAATGCAAATTTTTGCATCATTAGTTTCATTTTTTTTTTAAGATATATTTTTTTGGCATTTTTGTTGCTTTATTAGATAGTGCGAGAGAGCAGAGAGTGAAGGGGGGAGACAGAGGGGAAGACATGCAGGAATGCCGAGCCGGATTCGAACCCGGCGCCACCCGCTAACGAGGCAAGCGCCTCAGGGGGGTGTGCCACCACACCCCCTTTAGTTTAATTTTTAATGAAAAATATAATAATTTCATCATGGTGTGATTATTTTGCGACAGTCTCTACCAAGGACATCTCAGCAGCACAATATTTAATTCAGAATGGTATTATGACACAAAATATTGCACCTTTCAAAGATTTGGAAATTGCACTAGTACATAATGCAATTTTGATAGAATTTTATATATATTTTTTATATACTTTCTGGCTAAACGTGAACCGAAGACATATTGGCCCCAGTGGCTCGATTGGCATCCGACTGCCATGTTCCAGTAACTTACAGAACAACCTTCCAGAAAAGTGGAGTCTGTAATTAGCATATTGATGCCCAAGGATGCTTTGGTTTCATACAGTGGGAGGAAGTTGAGATGCATTGCCAATCTATGCCTCTGCACTGGCAACAGCCGTGGTCAGAGGCATTGTTAGCTGTCTTTTCCATTCTCATGAAGGTGATATTTCAGGAAAGCAATGAGGGAATTTCTTAAACTTTGGCACAAATTTCCTTTTTGGATTGTGGAAGGCAAAGATCGAGGCTACTACCCTGTGACCTCATGCAGTTTCACCCTTGGGAAGGTGATACCTCAGGAACCTCTTCAAATTTGGCACAAATGATTAGATATAGGTCAAAGGTCACTTTAAACTGACAAATGTGTCTTTGTCCATAATTATAATTAATTCACTAATTCTAATATGATAAAAATGGATGATTTTGTATCGAGAGGTCAAAGGTTAATTTCACTGTGCCATCGTAATGTTTTCGGGCCCTTTTCCACGGCATTATTCAGGAACAATAGGGAATATAGTGACCACGTTCCACATTTGGTCCGTTATTGAATTGGTGATAAAAATCTTGTTGCCAGTTTAAAGCATCCAACCTTTAGAATGTGTACCTTTTTATGCAGCAACATCCTTATTTTAAACATTATGTAATGTCCTGGCTGGACAGCTTGGATGTAAACTGCATTGACTGGTTGGCAGACTTAGAGATGTGAAGCGGTAAATCTTATCTATATGTGAAACTTCCTATAGGTTTACAATACAATAAATAAAGGTATTTCGTTTACATAGGTAATGACATCTGCTCCATTTGTTTTCATTGAACACAGTATTACATTATACATTTTGGACCATGAAAGTGTTTATTGTGTCTTACACTGTGCATTAGTTGGTGTAGAATATGTAATAAGCCAAAGACACAAGCTCTTAACACTCTCAGACAAACAGGGAGATCTGCCCCGCCCCATCACACACAGGGATGATCACACACGAGTCAGCAGTCAGCTGCCTCTACCAGCACAGCAAGAGGTGCAACGTTGGTACTGTAGGTCTGAAAGGTTTAGCAGCATCTTAAGACACAAGCCGAAGCCTCCCACAGAGAGGCCTAGTCGGCCCTTCACCCAGCCTTCTCTGCTTCACAGTAAACTGACATCAAGCAGCCCCTGTAGTGCTGAACACAGGACAGGAGAGAGACATAAACATGGCACGGGACAGCCAGTCTGACACACAGGTGCCACACCTTACTGTAGCCTAGCAGAAGGGGGAGACAGGCAGGAGCAGCCCCCTGGGTGTGTGTGTATGTATGCGAGTGTGTGAGTATTCGTCTTTGTGTGTGTCTTGTTTACAGAGCTTTTCTGTCATATGTCTTCATCTCCACTTTCTATCCCCTCACTGTTCTTCAGCTCTGTGGCTAAGCCAGCATGAGGCAGAGACACACTGTGCAGGTTTCATCCCTTAGCTTAGAGGTGAGTGTTTACGTTGCTGTGAGTGTGTGTGAGGGAGAGAGAGAGAGAGGTTTGCTTGTGTTCGTGCATCTGTGAAACAGAATGCGTCTCCCTCAAAAATGTATGTTTCCTCTCTGAAATTGTGCATTTGAGCCCCTAAATTTGCTCTTATTCGCCCTGTAGGTGTGTGTGTGCTTTTATGTGTGTGTGTGTGTATGTGTTTACCTCTGCAGTCTGATCCCGAGCTTATACTCTAGTGAGTGGCAGCCACCACCATTCAGAAGCTCTCTCCTTGGGGCATAATGCATGGCAAAAACAGGCTTAGGGGCACATCAATTCCACAGGCTTAACCGAACGACGGGTGGTGCGTGTGTGAGTGTGTGTTTGTGTGCTGTCTTCAGACTCATTTTCTTATAGTGCTCCTGTTTCTAGACAAAGAGGGGAACCGGAGGGGGTGGGGGCTGGGGCTTTGTCACATGTTAAATGCTGTCATAATGAATGTATTGAACCAAACGTCAAATAAAAGCAGGAGGATTTAAGGGGATTCAGGCCTTTCTTAAACGTTCATATTGTTTCCCTACATCTGACAACTGAGACTAAGTGTTAAATACAAATGGATTTTCATATCCCCAAATAAATATCACAGAGTCATGAATAAACGTGATAATGATATCAGATGGAATGTGTTTGTGTCTCCTCAGACGAATCCTCTGACAGCCGTTATTAAAAGATAGTTTAGACTACTCAAAGATGAGGGATTGTTCTGTCCTTTGTACATTCCTTCTGTTCCATTAGCGTAAGCAGAACATGAGGAATATAGTATTGATATTTAAGACTTGCTGTTCACATTAGGGAGAAAAATGAAACGGCATTTGAGAGGCCTCTGTTTGTTTTCAGATTTTCCGAAAGCCTTTTTAATGTCTTACAAAAAAGAAACGCTGCCTGTGGAGACTTTACAAACGAAGAAAAACAAGCAAGCGAACAAAATGCCAAAGCATCATAGAGAGATGTGTTTGCAGCATTTCACCTTTTATGCTTCCCATCTCCAGTGAGCGACTGAATCGCTTACATACCAGGCCAAATGTATATATTTCCCCACTATCTCGCAGCTAAATCACATCTTATATGCAATGAGATTAGCTCCCCTAACTCAGTCTGACTGAATTTAAATCCCACAAAGCATTCATTTTGAAGAACATCGTCATTATTTCATTTTCCCCGGAAAGTGAACAACACAATTTCGTTTGATTACAAGCCTTGCACTCATGCATTATAAACGACCGAATCATTTCATTACATTTTAAGTCATTGCAAGCTTGCTAAATCAGTATTCATAAGTCCATATTTCTTGTTTGATGATAATTTCTCATTTCGCCAGATTAAACAGCATATTTTGGATAAAGGGCCCCATAAAGCATTCAGAGTGACTGGCAGAGGAGAAAAGAAAAAGAAGAAAAAGAGAAAGATTGTGAGCGGGGGGAAGAAACTCATGAAGGGTATTTTAAGATATTTGGTTTGGTTGTATTGTGAATTCATTCTTTTGGTCCTCCAGAAATTTAATTACACACAGGACGGCAGTTGCCTGAATGTGTGTGTGTGTGTGTGTGTGTGTTGTGTCTGGGAAGCGGGAAGAGGATTGTGTGTGTGTGAACCGAGTGCTCCTCCCTGAGCATCCAGCGAGCAGACACCAGACAGAGCTCTGTCCAAAATGGCAGTGAGAATGTCGGTTCCCCGCGAACGATCAAAGAGCTCCATGGCTCTGTGCTCCAACCACCAAGGGATTTACTGTCCCCATGATGAGCGGGGAGAGAGAATTAAGAGGACGGGCTAGACACAAGAAAGGGGGTGAGATCGAAGAGAAAGAGGGGAAGCAACAGACAAGGGCTATGCAGAAATGAAAGGAGAAGCGAGGGAGGAGGAAGAAGAAGGGGAAACTGAAAGCAGAATGGCTAAGCATGGCTGAAAGGAAGCGAGGGTGCAAGAATGCGAGATGAGAAACAGATGGAGAAAAAAGGGACTGAGGGAGACAGAGATGAAGAGGAAAAGGGGGCAGAGAGGAAGAAGAGGAAGGCACCATTAGAGTGAAAATGAATGGAGAACTAAAAACCTCTGGGCCAAAAGCTTCTTAGAAGCTGAAGAGATGATTGCAACTATCGCATTGCCCCTCATCTTTCCTCTCCACGTTGCTCCCCTGTTCCAACAATACACAGAGAGCAGAGCTGGATCACCGTAGGGGAGACAGGAGAGAAGTGGGCCAAACAGGAGAGGTAGCTGAAGACCTGAGGCTTCAAAGAGTTCAGGGATGTTTTAATCCTTTTCTCTTTGTCTACGCATCTCTTTCCCCCTGCTGCTCTTTCCTCTCTAGTCCCCACAGGCCCATCCTTCTATTGTCTCTCCTCAATACTTCCCTGCCACCTTTCATCTCTCTGCATTTGATTTATTATCAAAACCCCAATCAATAAGCAATGGCAACAAAAAAAGTAGTACCAGAGCTAAATTTTCACATTGTGCTGAGATAATCCCAAGCGGAGTGTCAGTCCATCCTAAATCTTATTACAAACTGTGTCGTTACTAAAGAATTAAAGGACAAAAACAAGTTTGTGTGAGACAAGGGGCTGTGAGAGGTTGTGTAGTTGTCTCTCTTTATGGGTGTGTAAATCTGCTTCCCAGTCAAAAGGAATTTAATGTGGAGAAATGGAGAAAATGTTAAGTACCTCTCTGTCATCCAGTGCCGGTTTAAGACTTGGCTTCTTTACTCAACCCTCGACTGCTTTTTAGATAAGAGCCAGCCACTTGTCCACATCTCCCCTTCTTCCACATCCAAAGATTCAAATTCAAAGGGTGGCCACTAAATGTGGAAGGGTTCTAGCATGGATTACAGACAGATCAGTAGATGGCAGATGAAAGTTGTCTGAAAGCAAATCGCTCTTGGATCCTTGTGCCAACCTTTACAAAACCAAACCAATGTACTTAGCATATGTGTGTATTTTAGGTGTGTTTAGGCGATGGGCAACGAAGAGCCCATCCAGACCTATCTTGTTTGGGCAGACTTTTCGACTTTTTACTTCGATCAGAACCAAAATTATAGATGTGAAGACTAAACAGCTGAAGCAGGGTTTTAAAAAAAGGGATGATCTCGACCTGGACCAAATGCTTTTGCCAATTGGGGCAGAGGGGAATTTAGTTGTGAAGTGGTAGTAAATGTACAGTGTAGATTTAAATGTGTCCATGACCAGACACTGCAGCTTCTCATGACCCAAGTAAAGTTTCCATGTCTTCTCAACTCTTCTCAACAAAGTGAACAGGGTGAGAACCCTTTGAGGGCCAATCCACCCTCATGTAACCACAACCCCATCTGAGAATCAGACACGACTAGTTCTTCAGTAAACTTCCATAACTGCATGTGAAGCCAAAACTGACCAGATCAAATAACAAAAAGGTGACTGGACCATCAGGTGTGAAAAAACCCTAAACTGTTGCAGTAGCAACCTCCTCCAGTATATCTATCTGAATCAAGAGAGCAATAACTGTCCTACGGATGCTAACAAGGTGTTTCCTGGCACCTAGATGTCTGGCGGACGCCCTATGACTATTTTCTCTAGAATTCTCAACATCCCCTTTAGGGCCAATCCACCTTCACCTAACCACAACACCCTCTGACAATCTGACACGACTCCACTAGACAATAGCTTTCACCATTACACCTGAGAACCTGGAAATCAAAGACGGTTATATCCACTTGTTGCCATTTCCATTTGACAGCTTGTTTGCTATGGATTGATTATTTGCTTAGCCATACAGTGGTTTGTTCACGCTCCATTGAATTCTAGCATCTTGGCTGCCTTCCATAAACACATGGGATGTAAACAATAAAATTTCAAATGCCTACTTTCGCACAGTGCCCCCGGACAATTGTAGGGTCAATTCTATTCTTGACCTGTCAGTTCCAGCAACCAAGTAGAGGGCCTGAAGAAAATAAAAGGTACAGAAAGAAAATTGCAAAGTCAATACATGTTTTTTTATTAAGATTGTTTGATAAGGGCAGCAAGCTAATGCAGTTTTATTTGTTGCATGCATTTTATGCCTTTTGACATAGCTGTCAGAATGCAGGAGAAACCCTTTCATCGAAAGTACACATTTCTGTGTTACATTTTTTATATCTTATCTGTTGCATTATTTATAAATCTAGATTGTTTAAAAAAAGCAAAACAACCTCAACAGCAATATCTCTTTCCAGATATTATGACGTGGTATTACCTGGATTCTCGTGATCAACTGGTTGATCAAGATAATCCAGAGACTTTGTCAAGGATCTTGTCATTGACATATATGGTTTGCAGATGTAGTTTGGTTGAAAGAAAATAGTTTGTATATAACACTGCTCACAACAAGGTCTGTGTATTACCTTGAGTTACCGGGTCATAATTCTGGAAAGAGACATTGCCGTTGAGTTTCTTAAATGTATTTTTTGGTGCTTTGAGCACCATGACTAAAGTACCATTTAGTTCCACTATATTCCCAAAAAGGCAGCTATCTTAACAGCCAATATCTCCAACACTCGCACCAAACAATCCAGCTTGATTTAAATATGTATTTTCCATTTTGGGGTGAACTATCCCTTTAACCGCAATACAGCCAACCAGCTTTTCTTTTCACTGCAGTAATTCAATTCTATATTCATTGGATATTAATATGAGACGTTGGGCAATATGTTATTGTTGTTTTGTCATCCATTATTGATACATGCCCAAGTCTATGCAGGGCTGCGAGGGGCTCCAGGTCATTAGGGTGAGTAGATCTTACGCTATTTTTTGTCTTCCTGCCATCCCGTGTCACTTGTTTGATTGATTATGAGCCGTTTAGCCAGAGAATGTTTAATCTGACCACATTTTAAGGACTTAAAACTATCAACATTTAACAATGCTTTTTTCAAAAAAGGCAAAAACTAGAGAACTGTCAGAAAAAGACAAAGTTAATTTAGAATCTCATTAATCATCTCGCAACTCTTTTTAGGAGGCTCTTGACCCCAGTGTCGGGAACCGTCTGCACAGTGCTAGCACTCAGAGAGACAACAATTCACACTCACTTTCACAACCACGAACAGTGTAGAGTTGTCAGTTTACCTACCCTGCATGTCTTTTCTTTGGATTGTGGGATGTAACTGGAGCAGTCGGAGAAAACCCACACAGATACCAGCAGAACATGCCGACTCCACTGACATATCGCCAATACCTACACCACAGTATCCTTTATGCTGTTCGCTTGAATCTGATGTGATGCCCTCCAACAATATACATGCTATCCATGTGTCCAGGGCCCCTGTGCGCTCTCTTGCATTTCCAGAGGCGACCTGTCACACACAACATCATAAGCATAATCAGAGAGCTCAAAGCTGGTATATATGAAACAAAACACCCACATCTCCACACCCACTGCACCTTCTGGCACTATAGATGTGTGACATCTATGTGCAAACTAAAACATTGCCAACTAGAATATCACACACACATTGCAGCATAAGCATACATACATTGGAATATGTCAACACAACCCTCACACATATCTGTACAAATATAATTTCTAGGATAACATGACACAGAACCACCAAAGTATATGAAAATTCCTGCTTTATGCACCACTAGTGTCATGCTGTATGAATATTTACCCAGTATATTAGCATATGCCAGCCCACTGTGTGGGAGCCAGTGAAACATGATGGCTATTTCAACAGGAGAAATAACATTCATTTTCATCCAATTCTGCAACAGAGCGAGATGGGCTTTCATTGCAATGTTTTGACCTTGCGGTGTAGATGCTTAACATCCCAAGAATGAAATTGGCACTCCCAAAATGGATTTGGCCTGATGTGCAGAGGCTTATAACAAGTGCCAACTCTGTAGTATTTAAGAGGGTACTGGCGGAGAAACATTGTATGTGTGTGTGCGTGTGCGGGCGTATGTTTTAGTCCACACAAAGCTGCCAGTGTTTCATTCCTGGCTAAATATTTATAACAGAGAAAGACACTAAGTAAGTCAGACAAACACACACACATGGAGAGATGGGGGAGAGAAAGTGCGAGTAAGAGAGAGACAGACAGACAGAGAGAAGAAGGAGGAAGCTTATTATTTAATGTCCTACTTGGCAGAGAGCTGTCAGAAAGCAGCAGAGTGGAGGCTTGCCAGGGACTGACAGAACAAAATCACCATTCGTCTTCTTCTCTTCAAGACATGGACAAGCTTAATGAATTAAGATCCAACTCAAGCCCCTTCTCTTCTTACTTCCCCAACTTGTGATGTGCGGGCTTCATATTTGTTGTTTTTTTATTGTTGTTTTTTTTTACACCAGTGAGCAGCGAGATCCAACCAACATGGCATTAAATCATCACAAAGGGCACCATTTATTCTTTCAGAGCCTCATTACATGGAATGATCACTCTATCAAGACTCTAAACTCACTGTTTCAGGTGCACACACACACACACACACACACACAATGCCCATTACCTCTGGTGATAACTCCACCGGCATTCCAAACAATAGCTGCAAAAGGCAAATTAGCAAACAATACACCGTGCTCCCATAGCCTGATGTGATGAAAACAGTACAAGGCGAGCTAATGCATCTCAGGCAGGTCAGATTCCTGCCTCCGCTCTTATCTTCTCCTAACACGCTATCAGACAAATTAGCAATAGGGTCCATTTAAGAGTGTGTGTGTGTGTGTGTGTGTGTGTGTGTGCACACACCACTGTGTGTAATCTTGTGTGTATGTGCATTTAGCAGTGGGGTCCACTCATCGTCTGCCTCCTCTCTTGATGTTATTTATGGCTGTTTAAATGATCTCAGACACCTCTCATTTGTTTAGACAGCTCCAATTGGCTTTCTGTCTGAAGGAAGAGAAGGAGAGGAGGGCTCGGGAGCGGTGGGGCAGGAGGGAGAGACGTGGTGAGACAGAAGGGGGAGGCGAGAAAGGGAGGGAGGGGAGGCCAGGCAAACAAGGGCTGGTAAAGAACAGGGTGAGGGTGAGGTGGGAGGCAATGGAGATGGATGAGAGGGGGAGAGTTTGAAGGGAAGTGAGAAGGGAGGCAGAGGGGTAGATAGAGCAAATCAAGATAAGGGAAAGAGGGTGAGGAGAGGAGTTTAGGAGGGAGAGTTTGCAGGAGAGTTAGGAAGATAGAGGGGAGGTGAGGGGAAGTAGACTAGGCAGGGCAGCAGGTGAGAGTAAAAAGAGAGAAAAGCCTCTGTTTTCACAGTGATTCATTTTGTTTAGTCCCAATGAAACACAAGTCACTTCAGCACCTGAATTTTCACCTCCACTGCTGAGCGGTATAATCCTTTTCCACTCCAGGAGCTTAATAACCCATGACTTAAAGATTAACTTAACACTAAATCCACTTATTTACAGTAAGCACTTTTACTTTTTTGAATGAAGCGGGCATGGTCAAGCTGAAACATGGTGTTAAGTTGGACTTTAACGTAAGGTGGGGTTATTATCACATGTTG
>CAFUXE010000027.1:213582-298646 GCA_903364295.1 Serranus cabrilla | reverse complement strand
TTATTATTATTATTATTATTATTATTATTATTATGTTGATTAGCAGAGATAAGTGGAAGCTGTGACGGAAACTTTTAGGTGCAATGCCTTCCTGCCCTGCTATTTTAGCAACAGCTAAGCTAACAGCTACATTAATTTATCTGGCCTTACTGAAATTGGTTGCCATTGGATGTAGTGTGGAGAATGTATCTCATACACTGTATGTATTGTATTTCATCTGGCAACTTTAGTGACACCAGACAAACATAAAACAGTATGGAATCTGTATGATGAGTATTTCTATGAAATTTTGAGGGCCATGCAAATTACTGGGGATTTCTGTAAGAAAAAACAAAATAAGAGGGTGCCGGAAGATTGTCTAAATATTAAATATGGATGAAACCCTGGAAAACAAGTGCTGTCAGGAATGCTCAACAGCATGCAAGGGGATTTATTTCAATACTATGTTGTTTTCCCTGATGGTCTGACTAAGTTGCTTAATGTGTTGCCTTTTAAGAAATGAAATCACTAAGAGGGTATGAAAAGTTGTTCATTCTAGCTGGAGGGTTTCCAAGTTAATTGGAAAGACTGTGACTTTAGTTCCATTTTTTGGACATGCAGGGTTGTCCTATGGTGGAACAAGTGGTAAATATTGTGAATCCTCACAAACTACTTAAGGTAAAAACACTACTTAGCTTAAAGTATGTTTGTGTCAGTTTCACAGTGAACTCATCTTGGAAGAGGTTGTACTAAATCACTGCAATTCTTGCGGCTGCACATTGGAAAATGTTGCTAAATGGGTACCCTGTGCATCAAAATGTAATGCAAATCCTGATTGGAAGATGACTAGATGGGATTGAGAACAAGTTGGGGCAACACAGTTAGTAAGCTATGAGGTTTTCCCATATGTTGGATTTTCAGTCTCAGAGTTGAACCCTATGTAAAGAATTCATACTGATTAATTTCACCTCTTGCAGAAGATCCTCCGATCTGTGAGTCCATTTAATAACATTTATTTTGGAGTCCTCTTGTGTGTCCAGGGCTTCATACAGCAATTGTGTTGTGTAGAAGAATGAGTTGCCATTTGGCAAGAAAAGTTGGATTTTAACATCTAAACAATTACTTGGACTGTTGTTGGCAACTGACTATTCCAGTCACAGGTTCACCAATAGATCTGCTTGAACTGCTTTTACCTTTGGCTCAGTTTTGTAAAATTCAGTTGCACTTTGCTTTACTACAAGTTTCTGCACAGACTTGCTGCCTCCCCTAGACAAACATTTGTAAAGAAAAGTGAGATCATCCTTTAGTCTCGTGTGGCTCTAACCACAGAGAGCCATTTACTCTGGAAATGAACACTAATTTCAAATGCTTGGACAAGACAAACACACTTTGGGTGACACAGAGGGACAGAGGAAGAGGCATTATCATTCACAAGTTGCTATAAATCCTCAGCCAGTTGTTTTAGTGCTGCTGACTAGGAAGGAGGAATGTAAGCATTACCACCACAGACATGCTTTATGTTCCCTATTACACTGACTAATTGAATGTTTGTCTATATCTAATGAGGTGGGTTGCATATCTGTGTGTGTGTGTGTGTGTGTGTGTGTAAAGCAGTATATAAGGTATGTGTTGGCAGGTAATCCGTGCTGTAGTGCAATTTTAGGCCCTACTCCTGTTCAATTAAACATGCCTAAGTGTAAAGGGCACAAGGGCACAAAGCTGTTTTAGTTTTGTTACTTAGGATTTAATATGATCATGTCATCAAAGTACCTTGTCATTCCAATGTGTTTGATAAAAAGGTTTACCAGGAAGGTTAACTGACATTTAAATGTACATCTTTCAATGTACCCTCACACAACTGTTTGTTTGACATCTTAGAAAATGTGACCATTGTATTTAAAGTGGAAGCTTCTCTAACCCCCAACCATCCACCATGACCTTAATCACATAACTTCCTCCTTTGCTACCATTATATTCGTCTAAAAATAAAGGCCACTATGGGTCATAATAGGCTGCACTTACTTTTCATAAGTACAAGTATAAACAGTGAATGAAAACCTGACATTTTAGTACATTTTAGGAATAACTATTTCATATACACATGCCCCAACCAAGTAATTTTTGGGTTAATTGTATAAATCCTAATGTGTCCATTGGATACAGATATGATAAGGCCCAAGCCCTGAAGCCCTGTAATTTATCTGTTAGTGGAGTAGAACAGGCATCCAGTCATATGAACCTTCAAACTGCTGACAAAACTGTCATTATCTGTCAGCCTTCATTAACTGGTTCATAGCAATGAAAAGCCAGCAGTTCAATCCAGCTACCTCTCAAGTGCCAAAAGGAGGGATAAAAGAAGATGTGTGAGCAAATTAAAGACATGTCACTGTGCCAAAGATAAACACAGTGTATGAAAGTCAGAACAAATGTCCTCTTTTCTTTCACAAGAACATTCAGCCACAGATCTTAATATCATTAATTGTTGACAGCAATAACAGCACTTCAGTAAAGACAAGCTTCTCAAAGTTATGATTAATTGTACAGTAATGTGAAGGAAATTCATTTTTTTCCCCATTCATAAATGTTTTGTGCTTTACAGAGGAAAGTTGTCATGGCTGAGCTTCAAGCGAGCGCTGCTCCTGCCACTAGCTTTTACATGGCTCCCTTGGTTATTGGTGGGCCAACTCGTTGGGCATGTTAAAGGGAACACCACCCAAATGAAGAATTCCAGTATGTTTTTTTCATTGCCTTTTAAAGTTAGAACTAGGATTTTTCATAGCCAGAAACCAGGGAAGTTAGTCCCACACTTGTAATTTCACTATAACTATAATGTCTGGAGCTTTTTGGCTCAGCTGTCAAGTAATAGTAGTCCTTGCATGTAAAGTGGATTTTTGGATTTTCAATTATAAATCATCTTATTGATTCATCTGTAAGCCCTGTGATAGTCCAGCGACCTGTCCATGTTGTACCCTACCTCTCGACCTGATGTCAACTGGGATTGGCTCCAGCCTACCATGACTCGAGTTCGGATAAGCGGTTAAGGATAATGAATGAATGAATGAATGAATGAATGAATATCTGATTGAACCATTACTGGACGTGAAAAGAACGTCACAATCTGTCCATCCATTTAATAACCAGGGTGCAGTTTTTGACCCCTGCCAGGACTATATATGGCCAGGGACACCACATCACTGTCCAAACAATGTTTGCTGTGGTGTTTTGGCTGTATGGTCCTACAGAGGTACTTAAGTGGTTTGTTTCAGTCTCGTGGCTCTCATCAACCTTGAATGAACCCCATGACACATCCCCACTGTACACTACCTTCCCACCACCAACAGATAAAGTTGTGTGAACATATTGGAGCTATTTACAGCAAATGAGCAAAGAAAGTACATACTGGAACAGAAAGGACAATATAAAATGCAAGTGTCTCTGTGTCTGCTGGATGTATAAATAGGCAAAAAGGTCTGCTAACACTTTTGCCATATCAACTTTATAAGGTGATAATTATGCAAATGTTGTGTCGGTTAACAGCTTTTTGCGCTGCTCCCAAGTGACCTGAAACAAAATTCATTAGTGCAGGTTTAAGCTTTTAAGCTACCTTTTGTGCTCTTCTGTTTTATGCTCAGTGCTCAGGTGTTAAGATGTATATGTGTGCTATTAAAGCATGATATAGACTTTGAAAAGGAATTTTAAGTGATTTGTTTGTTTTGCATCACATTTACAAAAGGAGTCATTTTAAATTGCTGGGTGCTTATGTGGGCTTTCATTCTCAGTCTGTCCCTATACTTTAATGCCATTATATGTAATTGTGTTTAAAGCCACAGAGGCTTGGAGAGCTGGGAGTGCAGTGTAGTGCATCAGCTGGGTTGCCAGGAATGTTTGGGGTGATTGTCATTAGTTGAAATATTCAGTATTACATCAAGTTCATTTTGGTGATTTCCAGACTCAAACCAATTCAGAGGCACTGGTGCCACTTCATTGCTGTGTGTTTGTAAAGAAGCCCTCAGTACACATTCAAACAGGAATATTATTTACTTTCTGCCTCACTCTGGCTCACAATTATTATCCACTGAGCACGGTGGTTGTCTGCTCAGGCTTGTTTGTAGACCAATGCTGCTTTGTGGATGATTTTTGATGATATTAACAAGCTGATAAATCTCATTGCTATCATTTCTCTGCGTGTGCCAGCTTAATTTCCCCAACAAATTACAAACAAAAGGTAATAAAAAAAGAATTTACAACTAAAGCAAGTAAAAGCAAGTAAATCCACTACAGCATTTTCATAAACGGAATTCTTGCTGTGACTGCAATAAACAGCTCTGCTCAAGTGTGATTCACACTGAGTGACTCTTCAAGGAAAGCCCTGGGTGTGCAGTCCAAAGTGGGACTGAGCCATCTGATCTGGTTGAGTGAGATTCAGATTTGATGTCATGTTTTTGTCGCCACACTTGTTAAAATTGAAACATAACTCTTGGGTTATGCTTGGTTCCATTATATGGCTCAGATAAGATGAGTTGTAGGTTTGACTCATTCATAAACCCACTCTAAAGTATATTTACACATACAATCAAACACACAAACACATTCTTTTTTCTCTCCAATGATATTGATTCACTAGTCTAGCCAAAAAGGCGCTTGTTCTTGGAAGACATTAGGGCTGGAAATGGTGTAGAACTATTGATCTGTTGTGAAGCATGACATCATACAGTAAAGCTGTACATATGGTTCTTTTTTAATTTCCACAGATTTTGTGTATTTGGTTGTTTTAAGGGATACATTGTAGGGCTGGGTATGTAAGTGTGATGGACAATAAAGTGCTCCATATTGCAAGTGGCCATTAGTAATTTGTGTGTGTGTGTGTGTGTGTGTGTGTGTATATGTGGTTATGCGTGTGTTCTGCCATTATCTTACTACAATGTGCTGTTGTAACAAGTTTCTCATACCATAAGGTGACCAGACACCCCAGTTCATCCAGTATTGTCCCAGTTTGAAGCAGGAGCATGTTTCAGTTTTTGCACAAGCTGTCTCTGCAGACTTTTTAAAGAAAAAAAACAACAACGCTTGAAAACGATGCAGAGTAACTTACCTGTACCCTGCACTTTTCCAGACACATGTCATGGCCACTGCTGGAGTCAGAGATCATGGAGAGACAACAGAACTGTAAAATCCTCCTGATTCACTGAAGTCAGCATTGTTGCACCATTTTATCCTTTCAGTATTGTGGTTGGTTGGCACACTTTCCACTGTATGGCATATTTCTATGTATATAAGTTATATTTCTATGAATATGTTTGGTTTAAAATTTGTGTAAAAATATTTCATTCTATAGTTGGTTCAATTTACTTGTGAAAGAAGTTATTAGTGCATTTTAAATAAATTATTTAAATTTAACCAACAATATATACAGATGAACATTCATGGCACAACACTGTGCACGGATGCCTATAGCCATGTGTGCAGTGTATTCTGTGAATATGTGTGGCTCAATGCATGCCTGGCTAAGGGCTGCCAATGGACCCAGGTCATCTGAGGACGCAGTTCTTTCTTAATAAGCAGGAAGTGGATGCAAAGCGCTGATGTCAGCAGAGTCTGAGGGAGCTGCAGCACACACAGGCTAGCCTGGTGTGTAGTATTTACAGCAGCACAATCTATCTTCTCCATATCTATGGTCCTGAGCCTGCATAATCATATCAGCACTGATCTAAAAAGCCACACATGTTGCAGCACTATCTATTTAGAGGCTGGATTTATTGCATCTAACGTATCCCCCTAGAGAGCTGTGTATATCTGTGTTTGTTTGTGCATGTGCATATGTGTGTGTGCATGTGTGTGTGTGTGTGTGTGTGTGTGTCAATACTTATCTTAAATCCCCTGTGTTCCAGGCCCTAGTTGGTGTAATTCAAGCTGATCTTAATCTATTTTCTTGAGTCTCCTCTCCCAGTAAAGAAGAAGTAAAACTACAATGATAGGGTCAGGGTCATTTCCTCCTGCTAATGGCTGCTAATAGGTTTCGTTACAGATAATCTGGATCTAATGATGTGGTTAGCGGCCTCTCACACTTGTTCTGAGGTCAGACTCAGTATTGGAGATTCTCCTGTCAATATGTGTTCAAGTCAGCGGCCTCCTGTCTGGTGAAAGTTAACTAGACAGACAGAATGACAGGAGTCTTGCAGGGTTTGGGCACAGCTACATTACTACCCCGCTGACCTCAGAAATGAAAGATTCCCCTCTGGAGCTCAGTCTATTGGATCAAATTGACCTCTTTCGAATTTAGAGGGGAGTGGAGATGTCAGAGCCGTTTCCACTGAGGATTGTGTAATTTGAAAGACGGTTGGTGGAAAACAATACATTTATTTTTAATTAAAATTTGCTGAACCAAATGAAATCCCTGTGATTTTGATTCCAGGCACACTGCTTTTACATCCAGGCTGTTTTTAAATTTTCATTTTTATCCAGCATCATAATCTACATAACTCACATACTGTTAACACTTTAGTCAGATTAACTATACCATTTTATTTGGAGCCAAAGCAGGAGGAGCTCAAGGTGACAAGTACAGTGGGTCAATCAGAGTTAAACTAGCTAGTTTTAACTGACACAGATGTTTAGATAAACACATTTTACAGCTGGTGTCATCTTTGTCTTTTCCAGCCTGTCATTCATTTGTGCATATGGCTTGGTTTTCTTCAAAGCTGTCTGATCATCGCCTGGCTGCACATGTTTCTTGCCTCATCAGACTTCTCCTTAGTGATGTTGCCACTTCCCTTAATATTTCAGATAGAATAATATTAAGAAGAAAATAAGCATCCAAGTGAATGAATCAGAACTATTATGTGATCTTTTCAAACGGATGAGAACTAGCACATTGTAGAATTAGTAATAGGTTTGTTTCCATCCACTCAATTTGTGTGAAAAAAGGTTGAATATTAAAGCATAAACCATCAACATTTAGTGAAGCATTTTTACACAAAATACCAACTCCTAAAATGCACATGGTAGGGGCTGTTGTTGCCTCATTTGTAAAGAAGTTATCCTCTAAAAAGTAAGCAAACAGCCTTCTCTTCATTATACTATTTTATTTTTTTCATATTTGGTGTCATATCCATGCCCCCTAAGAGTTCTCAATAGTGATGAAAACCATAATAGTCAAGTTAACTTAGGGCAACAGGGAATGCTCAGGGTCAACAGACCTGCATTTTCAGTACTTTTTGTGCTCAGAAATAAGGCACACCATTTTTTAAACTGATCATAACATATTGATTTTTTTTTCACCTTTGTTTGAATAGTAGCTGAAAACTAATGTCAGCCCTGTGGTGTTTAGCTGTGTCTAGCTCCTCAAAAGTCTCCATTTCTAGACCAAATATGTAATAATGGACCAACGAAGGTTGTCCCATTTGGAAAATACAGCCAATATGCTGTTTACAGCCCACAAAAGCCCATAATCCATTGTGCCCTTGTGCACATTTATTGTAGGATTCAGGTGATCCTTTTATAAAGTCATGGAAAATATCAACTGACCACATTATTTACCAGGCATTTGCATTCAAATGGCAATTGTTTACGAGTAATCCTGTAAACTAGACCACTGAAAAGCCACTGCATGGCGGCCACTGGCCATTTTATGCCCATCTAGCATTTGTACCACCTGTATTCCATGTGCAATATGCATGTTCCCTTTCAATTTGCGAGGTTTTGTCTCTTTTGGTCATCTCTACAATGACTCAGGTGTTGGTTCTTTTTGATTGATGACTCTGGTGTTGCAGAAAACAGGGCCTTCCCCTGTAAACAGTCAGTGCCAAAACACTCTCTTTATTCATAAGCCCCACTGCCTAATCTGACCTCTCAAAAATCCTCTCAGCAATGAAACACACACACAAAATCCTTTGTATTGTTTGTGCTCCATTTAGAAAATGTTGACCCACTGCAGACGTGGGAGTAAACAGTGGCAAAGTTTTGTGATGCTTGAATCTAGAGAGTAGGCCATGCTGATTTATGAGCTACGTCTGTGAGTGTGCATGTCTGTTATGAGCCAGTGTGTATTTATGTGTATGAATGCGTGTTTGAACAAGGTTGTGCTCTACTTTTAAAGTCATGCCACCAGCTGTCCATCTCTGGCATCCAAGGCATCTCATCTGAATCACACTGATAATAGCAAACTTAAACTCTAACATTTAAGAATTTGCTTAAAAGGCACACTATGCAACAATTGACACTTACTGTTTGTAAACACAGTATTCCAATTTGGCCCCTCCTCCCTGGCTCAATAAAAGTGAATGCAAAGACCAGATTCACTCTTGTGTTGGAAAGAGCTTTGTCCGCTTCCTGATTTTTTCTCAGTTTTCCTCACAACCCTGAAAAAACATTTTGTTTTTATTTCAGTTTTACACAGCATCTTTGGAATCAGGGTTGAAGGAAAATCCTGCATAATAAATCCCCAACTCTCAAAACTCCAGCAGACTTGTCATGTGTAATGATAAATACTCATGCTCCAAAATATGTTACATACATACATACATTTAACTGTTAATTAAAACGACTATATTTTATGTTCCAAACTGACACAACATTTGTTTTTTGTAAATAAACAGTATGCTTTAGTTTTTGTTTATGATTCATACAGCGTCCCAACTTGTCTGGAATTGTGGTTGTATTTTAGGGATCAAAGGACCAGGTTAATTTTCCCCACAGTATGTGTAGAAGTTAAATCCACTTTAGGTGTTTTCTAAATCAAATTCTGCACAGGCTCAGGTTAGCACTGATAAGAGATAAGAGAGCTGTGGCAGTGTGGGTGCGTGAGTGAGTAAGGGAGAGAGAGAGAGGAAAAACAGAATTGATATGTAAAATGACTAATTGGTTGTCCTCTATCTTTGAGCTACCACTGTCAGATGTTAAATATTGATTGGACATATTATAGTGGTCTATAAATTTGTCTTGTGTGTCCATCCCATACTATATTATATACAGTGCTACATTTTAAGGGATTTCAAATAAAGTTGCTCAGATAGTCTAGTTAAACTGTTGGCTTGTTTACAACCTTTGTGATCAATCAAACTCTGTTTTTTTTTCTCCGCCCATGAGACTTTGTTGTGCCAGTTCTGCCACGTATGTTCTCAGAACTCACAAACTAAAGTGCAGCTTTCTGGCAGAGCACTGAAGTCACTCTTGTGTTAGCTGATTGGCTTCAGCTGTTTCATTCTTTTTTCATCAATGCTGGCTCATTTACAGCTGTCGGTCTATTAGCTTCGTAGTTACTGTACGTCCAGTCATGTTTACTTCATGGCCATTATGACTCCAACCTCCTCCTCATGTTCTATATATTTTTTTATTTTTTTGCATGAGGAAATTCATATCATTCTCATATCATATTCACCCATTTTGAATGTTATCAGCCCATTAAATCAACCTTATCTGTTGTCACCAGCCTCATACATGGGTTAGGAGATGCCTGCTACCCCTACTATATGTGCAGAAGGTTGTTATCATACCGTTAAATGGCCAATGTCAGTTTCCTTCAGTTTCTTCACCAAAACTACATAGCTAAGTTTAGGAGGGGGAAACAGCATGTTTAGGTTTAATGTCAGAAAGACCATGGTTTGGATTAAATATCTTACGTTACTGAACATCAGGACACTTGCAAGATATAAAAACGACACTATGAAAATTTATCAAAAAGTTTTCATTTCACACTTTTAGTGTGACGCATGGTTTTAGCCTGGGCAGAAGTCCTGTCTTTCAGGAATGTTCCACCGTGCATGGATGCCTTCTCTCGTTATAGTGCATTACTTCCTCTTTCACTCCTGTAATAATTACTATAGAGATGTTGGTACTGACCAATAAACATTCATTTTGCAGGCAATTCAGTTGAATTATAATGGGCTTCTAAACCCAAGAGAAGCTGTAGCAGGTCCCTTCTTACCTGTGAGACTGACCACACATAAATACCCCATCCAATTGTGTGATAACATTCAAATTGAATGTTCTTTCTGTTTTGCTGAGGACATGGACTGAATGTACCTATTCGGCCCTTCAAAAAGGGCTTAAAACACAAGTTGAGGTTCAGTAATTAGCCTTTGCGGGTAAATTAATGTAGATTGGACAGAAATGGACCCCTTCTGTACCACTAATTCTGGGCTAATTATACAACCTCATTGGTATGTACACGTTTGAGGTGAAAAACAGTACACGTCATGTATATACCCAAGCCAATGCCAAGGGAAAAGCAGTTGTACCTTAGAGTGTATTATCCCAGTGACAAGCTGTTGTACCCTCACAGAGCCAGTGTAGCCGAGCCATAAGAAGTCCTAGTCAGGAAATAGTCCTGCACTTAAAGGAAAATGTTCCTGTAATGAGCACAATTATGGATCTCGCTTATCTAGGCAAGACAATTCAAAGCCAGCATTCGGGCTGGGCCTGGCTGGTCCATGCTCTTACAAGTTACCAACACCTGATTGGTTCAGGCCATTTTCCTGACCAATGGGCTAGAAGTCAAGGCCTAGCTTTAAACCAAATGGGCTGCACATAACTATATATATTAACTATATCTTTTGAATGGCAAATTTTCATTTTTACGCTTTTGTATGGATTAAAAAAAAAAACAAGATAGTGAGTAACAGCTTGTCCTGTAAGTAGAGTAATTCTCGCAAGGGTGGATAAGTTCTCCCAGCAGAATCATTGTTGCAGCTCAGATTCATTGAGCGCTTTCTGAAACAGCAGAGCCTTGGCCATGAAATCTCCTTAACCGTTTGCTTTAAATGGTCGATTTCTCAATGTAAGTGTCTCTGGCTGCCTTCCCCTGGTGAGTACAATGTTATTATATCTGATAGATATGACGACCTACGCTATGAAAGTAAAAGTAGCGATGTGATGAAAAGTAGCTGTTATGATCGGGAATAAGCCTTTAACACACTGTAGTTTCTGTTAGATGAGTGATAAAGTTTTCCTTTGTACGAGCGGAAATTGTGGGCACATTCAGAAGTCTGTGAGTATATGCAGTACACTTGTAGTTATAAAGAGGATCCTGTCGAGTAATGGTGTAGTAGGTGGATGTTGAGCCCTTGTGGTTGTAGTGGCAAGCAGAACAGACTGCTCAATTACTCCGTGTGAATCCCTCAGGTCTGACTCTATACATTAATACCCAGTCATTCATTAGTGTAAGCAGCATATCTGGTTATAATCCCTTCTCTCCAGTGTTTTATTTTTTATCATCAGCCCGGTATCACTTTCACCGACACTAATGTTCAGGTATTAAGTATTAGCAAATGGAATGTCTTCCATCTCTTTTATCATTTTTCTTCACATCAACGCCAAGATACATGAGTTTATGTCTCTGGCGAGAGTCCTGTCCTGAATCTTACAACTCCAGCACGCGATAACAGTAACACAATTTCTCTCACATTAAGCTCATGTGATGATTCCCCAGAAAATATTTCCTCATAGGAAGTGGTTGCAGCTTAAAACCTGTAGTTGGTGCGCTGTGGTTCCTTTAAATTATTGCAACTTCTTTGATGAATGAAAGAATTAAAAAGATGAACAACCTATAATATTGAAGTATTAAAATATTTTAATTAAAGTTCTAAAGAACAGTGTTATGTAACCATAAGGATTTAATGAACACAGTCGTAAACAACCATGCCTGTAAAGCATTAAAGGCATGAATAAAAAGAATGAACTAATTGAACCTGCTTGAATGTGTTTTATTAACACTGGGGGAAACAAAACAGTGAATATTATGTTTCATCATCCTCTGCACCACTTTTTGAAGCTAACCCTGTTCATTTATCCCACTTTAACCAGTTACAATGAGAAAGACTGGCCTCACCAGTGCTAAATCAGGCAACAGCTTACTGACTCTGGAGCAGATTTCTCTACAACTGAAGAAATGCTATTCAAACAGAAGAGGGAACAAACATTTGTTTGATCTGGTTTGTTGAGGCTGAGATTAGAAAGGGTGCTAATTGGTGAAATTTACAAGCATTCTTCCCATTTTCTGTGTTGTATTGTAAGTATGTGATTGGAATAAATTACAAAATGAAAATTTGAACAGAGGAATTATTATGTTTTGTATCTGTGGTTGAATGAAAGCATTGTGTGAAAGGTTAGATTTCTATTATTATTACTGCTCATATTACTGATACCTCAGTCATTGATGCCATTATCGTTGTCAGTGCTGTTAATGGGACAGTAGTAGCTTGAATGCTCCAACTCATCTCAACATATCAGATACTGACACCACCTAATACCATCGCACAAGTCACCCTTTAGCATGGGTTTATGATATGTCAGGGGCGGCGTTTCAGTTTCTGCCGGTTACATGCAGAGTAGCTTTGGTCTGCGCTCCCCGGTGCTTTTCTAGTTGCAAATGGGTTTACGCTGGAGTTAACAGACAGCCCATTGCTAAAGGGTGCCTGTATCAGACGCAATCAGATATGTGTTGTATTGTTTTTTATGTTGATCAGTTATGTACAAATCTGTTGCACTTCCGTCTCTCCTGGGAAGTTATTCCCTCTTCAGTTGCTCTCCCTGAGGTTTCTTCCATTTTTTTTTTCCTCATTAAAGTTTTTTTTTAGTTTAAGTTTGAGTTGTGTTTTTTCTCATCCAAAGCAAAGATCAAAGGACAGAGGGTGTTGTATGCTCTACAGATTTGAAAGCCCTTTGAGGCAGATTGTGATTTTGGGCTGTGTAAGTAACATTGACTTGAACTGAACTGAAGTGAGTTGAATTGAATTGAGTTGATGAGCGTGCATGCTTCATGGCAATATTGGATTTTATGCCCCTTTCGGACATACAATACGCAACATTGCTGGCTTCATCTAACTGTTAAAGTAATGGCTTTTGTCATTCACACATAGGTGCGTTTTACCGTAATGTTCCCTATAACTTCATTCAGACAGGACAGCATGATATTTGGCACCTGGTGCATGAAAAAGAACAGAGAGAGAGTAGAGAAAGAGAGAGCAGCAGTGAGTAAAGATGTTATGATTAAGAGGAGGGAGACATTTTTCTGTTCTCTCACAGGCTGCATCACTAATGGATTGTAAAACTTTGCCATTGAAGCTTTAATTAATGGCCATTGTAAGCGTGAGGGATGCTCACCACAGCTTCTCACAGTAAATCCACTAATACATTTCCGCATCAGTTTCATCATTTAATGGCATTAGAGAGCCCATTTTGCTGCCTGTTTTATAACATAAGATAATGATGAGGCTTGTTCAGATTGGACTCTTGTTCTGTTTCTTTTTGCCCACAGTCTGCGTGCAAAGCTTTTTGCAAGGTATTTATTAATTTATTCATCCAAATTTGCCATGACCAGGGTTGGCTACTAACTAACACAAAAAAGTCCAAAAAAAGTAGTTTTTCAAGTAATTGTGCTTAAACTCAAAGAAAGATTTTCCTTGCTCAAGTGTGCCCTCAACAATTCAAAATAGTCTCTTTCACAGTGGTGTTTCATAGATATTAAACACATTTTATTTTCTCTGTTCAGAAGAGATGATGATTATACATGTGTTACAGTGATGTTAGAGGGCAGACCAACATGTGCATTTCTTTCTTTACATGTTTCACGTCCTGCTGCTGCAGCCTTTACATTAATCCGATGGCATTCAGCTCAGATTTGTGCTGAATTCGAAAATGATAGGGAAATGTTACAGCCTCTGGACCAGTAGAAATCCTGTTGGGATTTATACATCAAAGTGAACAAAGTAAAAGCGTGCAGGCCTGAAAGAGTCTGGTATATCAATATGATCAGCTACCTTGATGTGTACGAGCAGTTTTTTTGTAACCATTTGACTTTATTTCCTTTTTTCAGCTTATTCTTCCAGATCATCATCATTGACATCATCAGACTGGACTGTTGGAAGCGACCTGTCGGAAGCAACATTTTCCACACGGTAATTAAAGCAACCCATCACTCTTTTCTGTCTTCTGTTTGGTTTGGAAAGGGTGCATGTATTTTTTCATGCATACTTCAACAGTTTCTCAATTGATTTTCCAGAAAATATACTTAATTATAAGTATCATGATATTGACACGTTGATGGTACCAGGTTGGAATCCCTTCATAGATTCAAGGTGCACGAAACTTTCCTCAGTGATTTTGTCCACATTGACCTGATTTTAGGGATTTCCTTTGGGAATGATAACATTCTATCTTATCTGTATCTATTGAAAGCATTGCATGGTTGCTGCAGATTTAGCTGCTTTATGATGTGAATCTCCTGTTCCACCACATACCCAAAGATGCTACATTATATGATTGATACATCTGGTGATTAAGGAGGTCATTTAAATACAATGAACTCATTGTCGTGTTTAAGAAAATCAGATTGAGATGATTTGAGCTTTGTGAGATGGTGTGTTATCCTGCTGGAAGTAGCCATCAGAAGATGCGTGTAAAGGGATGTACATGATCAGCAACAATATTCAGGTAGTGCGACAAGAAAATATCCCCCCACAATGCACACCAAGATGGATGACTTGTGACCCTACCATCTGAATATAGACCAGGCAATGTTTTTACAGTCTTCTGTTGTCCAATTTTAGTGAATCTGTGTGAAGTGTAGCTTCAGTTTCCTGATCTTTGCTGACAGGAGTGGCACCCACTCTGCCGCTGTAGTCCGTCTGCTTCAAGGTTGGACATGTTGTGCGTTCAGAGATGGTCTTCTGCATACCTTGATTGCAATAAGTGGTTATTGGAGTTCATGTTGCCTTTCTATCAACTCAAACCAGTTTGTTAAATCTCCTCCGACCTCAGCCATCAACAAGGCATTTTCAATTCTCATGATGTTCATTTTCCTACAGTACTGCAGGTGTTGAAGGGAACTGGGCCCTGTGTCCCTCCATGCCAAAGCGCATAGAGCTCCACAACAAGAGATATGGTAGATATGATATGGTTTGATATATGTAATCTATGTTCTATGAATTCTGAATGACAGCCAGAGTTCATTATCATCCAGATATTTCATACTCTCTCTGGCAGTTAGGAAGAATAAAACAAGATTGATTGTCTTGTTATTTTCACCTTGGTATTGGGTATCAAGAATGATGTACTTCCCTGGTATTGGTATTGAATACTACATTTCTGGCAAGCCTGACATCCCTGCAGAGAACTGCCAGTCACTGGATATTTTCAGTTTTTTGGATCATTCTCTGTAGACCCTAGAGATGGCTGTTGTGAAAATCCCATTGAATCAGCTATTTCTGAAATACTCAGACCAGCCTGTCTGGCACCAACAGCCATACTATGTTCAAAGTCACTTAAATCACCTTTCTTCCAAAATGAGATGTTACATTTGACCTGCAGGAGATCATCTTCTACATGCCTTAATGCAACAAGCTGCTACCACATGATGAGCTGATTAGATATTGGCATTAACAAGCATAACATATCACAGGATTCTACCTGTATTTTCCACTCCTAAGGCCTACAGCCCTCAGGGATGATGTGCCTGTCTGGGATCAGAAACTATCGGGGCAGAAAGGGCATTCATGTATTTCCATAACAGTTGCAATATATTACAGTTTAGTTGTAATTGATGTAATATGAAGATGAAAGATAAGCAATAATGTGCACAAAGATTGATATGGTGGGGACATTCAGGTGGCCCAATGGCGAAATAAATGTTGCAGAAACACTTGATTAGTTAAATTAGCATTCATTGTAATGATTGAAATCATTTTTTTATTCTTTCATCGGTGCATTTACCTAGGAGCGCCGCATTTATTATGTGTCTCCATAAAGCTTTACATGCACCCTGCTCTACTGCTTTGGTATGGATGGGACATCAAGAGAAGAAAGAGATGGGTCAGCATTACTTAACACAGCCATTTAAATGCACATTCTGTCTCAGCCTCTCATAAATACACACAGAAGACACACTCGCACATGCACACATACAAATTAATACCACACACAGTGTTTTGTCTTGTCTGCCATAACTTTTAGAAATAATCCTTTGACGATGTGTGTTTTTGCGCGTGTCTCTGAATGACTGTGCCAGTGTTTGCATGTGCATACAGTATATATATGCGCAGCAGTGCGTGTGTGTGTGTGACTGTGTGTCTTTGCATATTGTGAATCCTCTGTCAGCACATCGTGTCAGGGGCTGGCTAGGACTTTCAGAAATGCAGGCACAAGCATATCTTATTTGGATTATGTATAAAACACTGATAGAGGCCGTCTGCTCACATCAATCAAGACAGCGTGAGGAAGAGACAGGGGGAGGCCAAAAAATGGGTGGAGGAGAGAGAGAGAGAGAGTAAAGGGATGTGTAAGCCTGTGGGGTGAGACAGGAAAAGGAAGTAAAGGTGGAGGTAGGGCTGGCTGAGTATCTACGACTATAGAACCGTTTAAATATGCAGAGGGGAAGAATAGGTTGGTGGAGAGATGGGAGTTTAAGATTCAAAGAGAGAGCGCAGAGAGAAGAGGAGGGAGATTAACAAAGGTGAGGTGGTGCATGAGAAATTTGGTATACAGAGGGGTGGATTTATTGGAGAAATAGAGAGGATGAGAGCAGGAAGAGGAAGACACAGAGCAATGGGAAAGAGGGATGGTGGAGGAGGAGAGAGGGGAAGGGTAGCCGGGAGGGTTTGATTGATGGGCCGTAGACAGGGCCCGTCGTTCTCTAGAGCAGAACCACTCCAGCACTGGACAACCGCCAGACACTGCAGCCCTGGAGAACCCTGTGTGTGTGTGCATTTCTGCAACTGTAAATGAGTGTGTTGTAAGTGTGTGTGTGTGTGTGTGTGTGTGTGTGTGTGTGTGGGTGTGTTTGCATATGGGCTTATGCAAAGCTCTTCTGTTACAATCTGATGACGCAGACACATGCAGTGAGGGCAACAGAAACAGGTGTGGGTGACAGCTGTATTTTTAACATTCTGTGTGTGTGCAAAATCATATGCCCATGCATGCTGTGTTAGGATATTGATATATATGTCAAAGCATACATGCATTGTAATTCATGCAAATGTGTACAGCTGTGGGGATGTCGGTTTCAGGCAGGATTCAAAGGTGTGGATTTAAGTTATCGTGACTCGGATTTGAGTCAATTCGAGTCACTGTTGTGATGAATTGCAAATCGACATGACACGACATGAAAATAAATGATTTATTTTGCGTTTAACCAGGAACCTTTTAGCCAACCTTGGAGAAGTGGTTTTGTGGTGTGGTTGTAAGGAAACATGTAGCCTTTTAACTAAATGTAATCACTGTATTTACAGCGAGCAGCCATTGAATGGGCTGATAACAACCTCTGCATGCCTGCATGCCATTCTTATAAACTGACTACAGATGATAATGTCCATTTAGTTATCTGAGGACATTCAAAGCATGTGTCTGTTTATTTATTTTTTTATTTAACCTTTATTTAACTAGAAAAAGTGTTGTCACTGGAGGTGTTTGCACATTCCTCTAGGTGGAGATATATATGAACATTACTGCAATCTGTAACTCAAACATATGCCAGGTAAGGTTTTTTATTTGGTACGTCACTTAAAACCTCTTCAGCTTCCTCCCACAGTCCAAAAACATGCAGCTTAGCTTTAATTGGTGACTCTAAATTGGCCGTAGGTGTGAGTGAGCGTGTGAATGGTTGTCTGTCTCTATGTGTCAGCCCTGTGATAGTCTGGGGTCCTGTCCAGGGTGTACCCCGTTTCTTACACAATGCGAGATGAATGAATGAATGAATGAATGATAATAATGCTTTTCAATGTTGCCATTACAAGTGTTTGTGTAATGTTGCCTGGTAGGTGAGTGCACACTGTGAATGGCACTGTTGTGATTGGATTTCAGACTACCCTGTCACTCAAGCCTGATATTCCATGGATCAGATCAGATCATCATCATGATGCCAAGAGTCAGACGACGAGCTTAAACTCGGGACTTGAACCAAACAACTTGGGACTTATTTAAAACTTGGAGCAAATGACTTGAGCCCGTGTCTGGCAGGTGTATTCTCCAGATAGTGTACTATAGACAGGTCAATCTTTAACTTGATCTCCAAGGCTATGCTCAGACAGGCAGCCCATATTCCATTTTCTGGCACATCCCCGGTGGAAGCAGATTGCCTTGATCAAGCCCAGGCAGAACACAGACAAGCAAAATAACTCAATGTTTGGAAATCAAAATTAAACGAAAGCACCGTTGGTCTGAAATCAGATTGAAATCACAATGCTCAGTCTCAGTTTGGACGCTGCAGACTTAATTAAGGGAACTGTAAAGTAATTATAGTGATGAAAAGCTGAATATCCACATGAAATACAAACACAGTTAAATGAAGCAGCACAGGAAGCAGCATCAAAGTGTGCATCATATTTGAACCTATACCAGCTGCACTCCTATAATAAAGACAACATAATTGTCCGTATCAAATAACAGAAAACAAATCTCTGTAAAAATTGAAAAATAATTAGAAGGGCCTACAGGTACAATCTTAAGTGATTTCTGTTATACTTCTAAACAAATCATGCACAAATTACCGTTCAGGTTGAGCTTCTCTACGCTCCTTGTACGCCTTTAGGATGTCTCTTTCACAGAGCTGACATTCATCCATCTTAACCTGTGGACTTTGACATTTTACAGAGACCCACTGGTATCCTGGCAGCTAAATTAAACCTTGTGTCCTCCAGTATCCTGCTTGCTCAACAGTAATGTGCGGATTGACACGTATAAAGTAAGTCATTATACAAGAGCACTCAGGAAACTCTATCAACCTCATGCTTATAGCCAGTTACATAATCATAAAAAAATGTAATCTAATTCCCCCAATCTTCAGAAATGCTGGAAATCAGACTTCAAATTGTCCTTAACGTCACTCACACGCAACATTGACGTCGCAAGTGTGTGACCAGTCAGCCATGACTGCTGCACGAAGCATATATTACCCTCCTGCGCAGCTGAAACTGGCTGCTGAGCACTCTGTTCCCTGACTGTATACTGCTGAGGCATGAAGTGCAGGAGGAGACATCTCGATTCCTTATTTAACATGCAGCATGCTATTTAGGTTTCCTGTCGGGAAAGGTTTTGGAAAATGTAAAACTATTGTAAAAAATAATGGTTATGTAACAACTAACATGAAGAGAATTTTTCTAGCAAGTTAATACATGAATTTGACCTCATCACTTTAAAAAAAAATAGCATTCAGTCAGTATTCAGAGTTTTTGCTCCCCAGCTCAATATTCTGTTAACACACATTAACCCTCCTATTATGTTTGGGTCAAATTTGACCCATTTCAGGTTCAAATGTTTCCAATTATCCAGTTGACCTTAACCCAGAGCTGGGGAACATCTTTTTTTTAGGTTCCAATTAGGTGATAAAAAGGTTTGGAACATACAACCACGATTCCACGCTGTGAAAAATATAGATGGACACAGAATGCAATGATTTGCAAACCTTTTTAACCTATATTGAAGCAATTTAATTGCAAAGACAAGATATTTTATGTTCAAACTGATTTTTTAAAGAGGCAAATATACAATGAATTCTAAATTTGATGCTTTTCATTTACATTTTACACAGTGTCCCAACTTTTTTTTGGAATAAAGGTTGTAAGCACATGGGAACATTGCACCATGGTAACATGGGACCCTAGAAACAAAGCATCTTGGAGACAAAGGACCCAGTGAATATAAAGCCTTGGAAACAGGAACGTGAGATGATAGCAAACCAACGTTTGAAGTGTACTGCATAGCAATGTTTCTCTCACAGAAATATGTAGTAGTCCAGAACACGACTTTCCTCCTGTATTTACTTTCTTGCTTCCGCCTCAGACACATTTGACCAGTGAGCTGAGTGAATGCTCTCACATGGTTTTTTCTGGGAATTTCCTCTGTGTGAAAAGAAACCGGACCAAGGGGAAAATGCACTAAGTATACACTCTCATCAAATGATTCCAACCAGGGCAAGCAACCTGCAGGTGTAAAATCAGTTCGGCATGCTTCAAACAAACTATTAAGTGTTTGTTCATTTGGTTCGGTTTGTCTTGGCTGGTGTGAAAGCTGCCGAGGCCCAAAGTGATATCTTTGAAAACTTGATTTTACCTCATTTGTTTCCCAAAAACAATCCCGTACACACACAGATACACATCTCTGTCAAATGAAAATGCAGAAAAATAACTGTAGAGCTGTCATGCACATTCCCAAACCAACAGGCAGCAGTGTTGTGGGAGTGTTAAACTGTTGTAGCAATGACCTCTGTGGTGCATTCTGACACCTCTGTTGTTCAATATGAAGTTGAAGAATAACTGCACATTTATGTGTAGATTTGTAAAAAATTCCTGTTGGCAATGGCCACGTCTGCCACGCACGGGATGTTCTCTTCATTTGTGATGCTTCACAAAGGAGATACGGCGCACATTCTGATGTTACAAGGCCAAAACTGTTGTTATTTTTTTCCTGTTTTTCACATCATGGAAGGAACTAACTCAAAATCAATTTGTGTGTAGAGGCAGGGGTGAAAGTAAGCCGGTATGGTCCGGTACTGCGTAGTGCTAAAATATTCAGTGGCGGTATGTAGTACCAGGAAGATGGTAGAGCGGATGCTGCTATAAAGCCTCATTCAGAACCAGTCACAGCCACAGCCTGGGTCAGAGAGTGAGCAGTTGTGTTATTTTGTTCAACTTTAACAGCTCGGAAAAGAAACCGCTTAAACAAGCGACCAGAGATTTCAGCAGTATGTGAGTGGGCATGCGCGTCTACTACCGAAATACAGCGGTTGCTATGGGAATCGTGCGCTTGATTTAATGCACTGGGACGGTTTCCACAACTGGTCCACAGACGTAAGGAAACGCCGCCTGCACCGGGACAGGACGATCAATAAATTACACCAACGAAATTCAAGACATTCTTGTGGTTGAATGGAACACTTTCAACATGATTTAAATATCTTGTTATTTTAAGAAGATGGAGTGAGAGAGATGAAGGTTTTGGTAATAGTACCGGCAATAATTTAAAACTGCTTTCACCCCTGCGTAGAGGAAAAGCCAAAATGCATGCAAGCCAAAGCTATGTTTAAAAGAAAAGTCCATGTACATGTTTTTTTTTAACATTATCTACTACAAGTGTATCCTATTCACCTTAAAGAGGGCAGGAACTCTCTGCAATGATGAAGACATTATTGAAACAGTCTGAGTTGTTTTGAACTCAATGACATCTGCAGTATCATCCAGTAATTGCAGCTAAATAAAACCATATTAAATTCAATCCATCTATGGTGAGAGTGTGAGAAAGACAAGACTAATGGCATGCAGGTGATGAATTATGGTAAATTGAGAGCGGGAATTAATAGGAGAGCACAAAATATTAAATTGCGTGCACAAATGACTTTTTATTTTCCTCCATGACACCTCCTGGGCTTTGTAACCGTGTCACTCAGGTGAGGCAGTGAAGGCACCACACACAGAACACATAAAGGCACGACTTTAATTCTACAAAGTGGTTGTTTCATGATCTGTGTTCAGATGAATTCAAATTAAGTGCATGCAACTTAATTCAAACTTGACACTTGACCTTGTGTTTTTACCACTGGGTTAATTTTTTTCATTTTTATTTTTTTATTCCTCCTCTCCCAAACTACCTCTTCTTAAATTGCCCTCTCTCTTACATATCCTCGTCCCACTAATGGTTTACAGATACTCAACATGTTTTACGAGCATGTAGCCATTAAAACGTGTCGCCTCTTTGAGCCATTCAGGAGCAGAAATCACAAGCCGCTGTAAACAGCTTAGTGAATTTGAGAGGGGACAATGTTTAATCAAAGAAAAAAACTGTGAATAAAATACACAGGGAGCCGATTTGATTAACATAAAGATAAAAACCAAAGTAGTGCTTTCTCTTTTGATGTGCTCCTCTCCTTGAAATAACACCCCCTGTTAAAATGAAAAAAAGGGCCTAATGGGAATTTCAGTGCTTTTGTATTTTGATCAAAATGAAGGCTGTTAATGTGTAGCAATAGCAAATGAGAGAGAAAAAAGAGAGATAGGAAAGTGGAGAAAAAAAGGAAAAGTGCCCTTTGATAGCTAAATTAAAATTTTAAGCGCTGCTAAATGCATTTCTGTGCCCACCCGTTGAGCAGGCATTTCTGTAAGTAATTATGTCCTGACCCTTTAAAAACTCTGCTTCAACCTTAGCTTTTATTCCATCTTGTTTCATTTTTCTACCACCCCCCCTACCTCCATGAAACCTTCTTGTTGCTGTCTCTTTCCTCTTGGCAGAGGTCACTCATGAAGACAACTTCATTTTTATTCATGCACTCATTCATGTGAGGAGCTCTCTCAATCCACTTCTTGGAAATTGCAGCTTTTGTGTTTTGGTAATTACTCAAACATAGATGGCAACATTTCTCTAGCAACCATTGTTAGTGTAACTCTGTAGTAATGAGCCTTTTTTTTCCAGCTGAGAAAAGGCAGAAAGGGGATCTTTGCCAAAGAAGACAGGATTGAATGCGTAGTCACTTTACAACAACAAAAAAAGCAATATGGCTCTATGGCATATTAACACATCAGTACTGAGTTTACACTATTAGCAGCCAATTTGCTTAAACAGATTTTTATGGCTGGGGTAAGAGGTTAACTCTCATCATTCATGCCCAGGCATATACTGTGGCATTTATTGCTGCAAATTGGGTTTAAAAAAAGTAATGAGATGTATTTAAAAGCTATAATGTATGCTCCGAGGTGAATGGCCACTGTCAGCAGCCATTATAACATTCTGAAGAGATGGAAACAGGCAAATTAGGACTGATTCGAAGCTGTGTAAGCCACAAAATAAGTCCCTACTATGTCACAGAATGGTTGCTGTTTTTGAAGGCTGCAAAGTTTTCATGATCAAGTGGTCTGTTAATTACTTTTGATTTATCGATGCTGTATTACCTTTGCCAAGTTTATCTTTTGGGTTGGTTTGTCAGCAGGTTCATGGGCAGTTTAAAATCATGTGGTGGATACAAATTTTTTTTCTTTTTACTTGCATGCATACAAGAAAGTATTATGCATTTTAACTTCTTTACCAACAAGTAAGTTGTAAATAAACTGTAAACATACAGAGTAAACAAAAGAACCAGTTTCATTGCCACATTACAATGTAAACACAGAAGTCACAAGAACATTTTCTCAAGCATCTGTATCTGCGGAGCATGTGAATGCACCGTTGGCCTTGCCTGCGCTCGGCACTCCAAGTGCAATTCTAGTGAAGACTATAAAAATGATAGAAAATATGGAAAATCATGATCGTTTCCTCAAGGCCAAGGTCATGGTCTCTGTATTGCCTGTATTGTCCAGCAAAACTCAACAATATTTAATTTGACAAGGACACAAAGCAGGGAAAAGATGTGAGAAATGTTCTGCTGCTTTGGATCACGAGACATTGTTTTCATTCGCACATATGTCTTTAACGGTAAATGTAAGCAAACATGTATGACTTCTTTATAAACATTTGAAAATGTAAAATTCCATGCACATCATTGCCTGTATTATAGCTGTTAACCCACTAATGTGTCTCCACCTGTCAGTGCCGCAGTGTTTACATGTGACCATATAAGGAGTAAGTTAAAGGTTTATATCCCCAACAGGCAGACATGCTCATCTTTGTGTTATATGGCTCCTGTTTGTCTTAATACATTGTACATTGATAATTTGATCCTCTATCAGTGCATGCCTTGCAGTCATAACAGCTCAGCAACGATGAGTCAGTCACCAGGGAAAAGGAAGAGGCAAGATATAAGGCAGGCAGTCTAAAGACAAGTGAGTTCCACAAACTGTCTGCATTGCTTATGATGATTTCATGAACACATCGCTTGAACAAAAATGAAAGTCTTTGTCTTTGTCTCTCTCTCACTCAACCCCCCAGTCTGAGTGAAGATTTCACCCTTGATGACAACTGAGCAAATCCTTCAAATGCTGAAGTTCATAAGATACGATCCAAAACTCAACAAAACAGCAACCACACACACCTTTAGGTGAGATTGTCAACTGATGTTTGCAAAATCAAGAAATTTTAAACCTGAAAACAAACAAACACCTTTGAATTTCACGACTAAATCAGAAAAGCATCATAGGGTATTATTAAGGCGTGAACAAAGGGAAAGTTGCTATGTAGTTATGGTGCGATCAGGTTTGATTGTCGGTAGCCTGACCATAAACCTGCTATTCCTTTTCAATTGTAATAATGAATTTAGCGCTATAGTTTATGCAGAAGAAATCTAATTTTGGCTGCAGTAAAAGTGAACTTTGGCTCAGACAGACTTTTGTTCTTTAAAAAAGGCGTGCTCTATCACAAATACCTCCGTGCACCAGTGAGAGTTAATGTTAAAAATGTAAATGTCAAGCCCACATCTCACTGAGAGCGACAGGTTATCGTGTGTTGAGTTATCATTCTGTCAATCTCAACAGGTTTTCAGTGACCTTCTCTATTTTAAAGTTCCACTTTATGTGCTTTGCTGCGAGATGAAAGGAAGGAGAAGAAGACATGTGGTGGTAGAGGGGTTGTGGCAATATTTATGGTGTCATAAAAGGTAATTAAATAGCACAACGTTACTTTTACCAGCCTGATCTAATGATGTCACATCCACTCAATAAAGATGCAGCGTTAACAGTTCAGTCCCCATAATTCACCCAAAAGCAGTCTTTGAACTGAAACTGTCCACTTTTCTTCACTTAACGGTGTTTTACTAGATTTATGCCATCAGGGAAAGGTGAAAAAAGGAAAAAAAGCTTGAAATACTAGTCCAAACTAGCATAGGCAGGAGCTAACTGGGGTCAACCAACCATGTTAGCTTGAATAAAAAAAAACTAAATATATTCAAATATACATGTTTATTATTTAGTCAGTATTGAAAGTCATATCTAGGAATGGGAATACAATCAAAGAGAACCTCAACAAACAAAAAAAGAAATATTAAAAGACTGGAAAAAGAACAAATAAGGGAAGCGAAAGTAAAAGAAAGGCAGAGGATATGAGAAGACTATTGGCAACTAGGTCTAAACCCACCAATCCCATCCTGAAGATTTATTATAGAAGGCTTGCTACAGGCTTCTGTGCTTCTTGCTTTACAGAGCAAATAAAAGGCAGACATAATTAAGACTACCAAAGGTATAAATCTTGTATGTGAATGGCCCATTGCACACATCGACCGCACAAGTAATTTACATGGCCCTTTGAGAATTCGCCTCAGAGTTTTCTCTGACACTCACAGAGGTAGTGGTGAGAGAGAGAGAGCTGAGTTAAAGGGGAAAAAATGAGCCAATAGAACGTGCACTTCATTTCAAAGCTTTATTTCAAAAAAATTTAACTCAATAAAACCAGTGACATTTTAATTATTTCGGTGCAAGGTTACATAATGTGTTAGTACAGATCATCAATACCTATTTGTCCTAAAGAAAACTGCTGTCAAACGAGTGGATGTGGCAGTGAATACGTTTTACTGCGTCTTGTGAAATTTTCTTGAAGAGGTTTTAAATCTGAAGTCAGGGATTATAAACGGGGGACATGCAGTTGTTTTCATGTACAGCATGTCAGTAAATTTAGTGCTTAATTCTGTCTTATTCTCTCTCTTCACTCATCTTGTTTTGTGTTTCGGCTTTGTTAAATACAATGAAATACAAATTGTGCTTTCATTTGGGCAAAATTGTTTAAAAAAAGAGATCATAATCACAAGGCTATGGAAGCCCTGAGAGGTAAGCCTTGTTTAAACAATTGTTTAATTGTTTTCACTCCTGTATTTATGACTTAAGTTCAGGAGGGGAAAAAAGTGTTTTTGCCAGGATTCTAGATTCCTTCTTCTTTTCTTTTTTTTGCATTTTGTTAATCCTTGAACCAGGTGAACCAGTTTTGTTGGGTGAAAAATTGAATCTGTGAAAAAGGTATCAATGTCTCCTGTTCTTAATAGAACAAAGACATTAATGTCTCCTTTAGTTTGTCCATGCACTCTAAAAACAAGATACATTGTGTGTCAGTGGCTCCAAAATACTTTGGCCAATGTAAAATGTAAATAAAAACAGATTGCATTATATTCTGTCTGAATGAATTTTATAATAATAATATAATATAATATTTAAAAAAGTGATTAACCTCTTTTTAAAAAAGTAATTTAGTAATACATTGCCATTTTCAAACACATTTTCAAACACAAAGAAACCAAAAAAATATGTTTTCTTTCTTTTACTGTGTGAAAAACATATTATATAAAATATTAATCATAGCAGAGTTACTTTAAAGTGTGGTGGGGGACTTAAATAATCCCCAGTAGGCATTTAACAAAAGTAATGTGATAGTTACCAACAATGGTAACTATTAATTCAGTATGTATGCACTGCCTGCCAGCTGCACTGTGGTCATTTTTCCCATGATTACCTTCCATCCTGCATTATGTTAGCACAGCACTAGACACCGGAGCCATGTGAAGCCTCATGGGAACTGAACTGAACAAAACAGTCATTGTTCAGATCTGGTAGGGTTTGTATTGTGTGTTGGAGCTGAAAACAGTGTGAACTTGATTATGGGCAGAGAAAGGACACTCACACTTCCGTCACACGCCTGTATGTATGCAAAAACATCCTCAGAAAATGTCATTGTGCAGTTTGGTTTCCGCTGTGATTATATACAAACAGTTTATCCAAATGACAAATTAAATAGTAATACCAAAAAATAGCTCATAGCCACCATAGCCCATTAACTGAAGGCATACTTAATGGAAGTCATTTTACAAGGAACCGCTTTGCATATTCAAATCTGGTATATGCAAAGATAGACCTCTCGAGCATCAAAAAGAGTTTCTTTTAGGGGTTTTTTATTTCTATAAGGCAACTAATTTAAAACGTTTGTATTGTTTTTAGCATTGTGGCTTGTGGCTGTCATGTTGTTGCTACTTTTAACATATATAGTATATATACTGTATATATATTGTTGAGGCTGATGAAATGATGAGTTGATTATTATGTGAAGACTCAGTGGTGAATGTTTGAGAATCTGTGCCTAAGCATGCAATGATAAAGTCTTTCTGCTAGAGCTTCAGTTTTTCCTCCACCTTTAACAACGTTGCAAAAGTAGTCATGTGAGGCATACATTTCTTAAAATATCTGCAAATTTCACCCCTTATGAATTTGTGCAAGTGCCTGATACTAGTGGTAGGAAAACAGCATTTCCCAATTTGCTTTAAAACTGAGCCTACATTGGAGTTGTACAAAGGCTGTCCAGGTGAACTGGTGATTCCTTGTGACATTGCTGAAACACATACCAGATACACAAAAGGTCTCCACCCTTCTGTCTTAGACCTGTGGATTCACAAGAATTCCCTTCATCCTTATTACCCTACTGTAAAATCCCTCCTCCAGTTGGAAGAATAAGCAGTGTGGAAGACCACGCCACGGTTCAGGAAAGAAGCTACATCTTTACCCCCGCGTAAGGTGTTAACACACTCTTTTGAAGATGGTCTTAATTGGGTTAGGAGAGAGGGGGGTGTTGTAGTGTGCACACAGTCCCCCGTTTGAAATCCTCCCCTTCTGATTTGAGGTGGTGTAAAGAGGAGAAAAGAGAGGTTTAATTGATCCCCTAGTGGTGTATGTAGCTTGGCATCCCTCTCAGATAAAGGTGGGGGAGATGTTACGCAGGGATGGCTTAGCAGTTGCAGTCAAGCATCACTACACACTAAAGACTGAAGATTCACAATTTTCTGCTGTTTTTTAATCATTATACTGCGTGTATAAGATGCCTCCTCCTGCCCTCCCCATGGCTCTTATAAAGGCTCTTTTCAAAAGTATTGTCATTATCATAATATAAAGTAGGTGTTTCACAGACACTGGAAACCTGTAGCTTTGTTATATTGCTCTGTGAGTACCTGAAGACAAGCATAAGCACCAGCTTTCAACACATATTATTGGATGACTATTACAAGCTTTTTTTGTACAAAGATTATTCATCTCTGCTTTGTGTGTATTTAGTGGGAAACACAGCAGATGAATAGGGTAAAAAAAACATAACTAATAGATATCACCATGAAAGTTCTGTGTTTGATTACTTACATTAAGATAATTATTTCTGTTTTAATTCTTATTTCAGGAACATTTTTGTGGCTTTTTGGAAATTGCTGTAAGAACGACAGTACCCATATAAAGAGGAAAGACAGTTTCAGCCTGTGAACTGATGATGTTTGCTTCATATTTGGATGCTGAAGGCATGTCAAAGAGGCAAGTGGGGGCTTCAGGTACATTTCACTGCAGGTGAAAAAATGTGTAGGGTAAAAAAAATAGCTGTCGTCCTGAATCTTAAATGGAATAAAAAACGTTTTGGTTGGTTCGGAAACAGTTTCAGTGTAATACTGATAAGACCTTCGTAAGCAGACGAGCAAGAATCATCACTATGACTCTATAGTTATACTGAACACAGAATGATGAAATCGTGGAGGTTCTAGACCTCCTTCAGCTCAGACTCCGGCAGGGGCCAGTCTGCTGTGGACAGACTCAGATCTGTCTTGGCTGCTGCCTTCTGTCAGAGCTCCGGTGCGAGGCGTTGGTTTGCAGCAGGAGGCGGCCTCTCCCGGGCCACGTTTGCCCCGCTGCTTCACCAGCTTCCTGGGAACCGACATGACACCACGCTGCTGGAGGCCCGTGCCATTTTGTTGGGCTTGCTGGAGGGAAAAGAAAACTAGAACCAGGACTGAGCAGGGCAGACTGTCAGACCATGCTGCAGTAGAATAAGAGGCTTTCTAATGGCAGTCTGGTGGTCATGGTAACACTTGCTTTTATCCACAGGCGCTGCCAAACTGAACCCAAAATGAAAGGTCCTTCTCGTTGTTTTAATTAAGAGAATATAATTTTTTGCATTACAACCCTGATTACAAGCGGTTCTTGTGAACCACTGAAAGTTTTCTGAAAGGTATTGTTTAAACATGCAAATTAAGCATTATCTAATACTCACTTTTGGTGAAGTTACAAGAAATCCACAGAAGCTAATAGATCAAATGTAGTGAAATAAACCCTGAGATGGATATTTTGGATTTCTTTCCACTAATGTGAAAGGAGACATGTTATGGAATCAAATACCCTAAAATCTCATAACTGACCTGGGTATGAAAAAAAAACAATTTATAGTGTCTCACCTTAAAAACAAAAAGAATATTAATGCTCTCATTCTGTATTAGCAAATTAATAGTATGACCTGATTTACTGGCGATTTTGGAAAGGTGAAGGAACAACATATACCATACATCGAAGTAGTGCAGGTTCATAGAGGAGCAGAGGCGCACCGTCACACCAAAGCAATTCAATTAGACATAAAATACGGATGTAATCTAACATAATGACAACTCATACTCTTAACGTTTGGCCGAGGCGCTGAGAAAACATGATTTTTTTATTGCAGATAGAGAGCGGGGGAGATAGGTTATTGCTTGAAGTGAGAGACTTCAAGTCTGGTGTGTAGGTGTCTGTGTTTGTGAGCAGAGGCTAGGGAGACACAGGAAGGGGGAGGGAGTGTCTGTTAGTACTGAAGATAGAACAGCAATGTCAAATTTGTTTAGGAAATGTGTTTTTGTAACCTGCGACAGGCACTCTCAAAGTCACTTTCTATTTAGATGCTTGGATTGATAAATCAGTTAGTTTGCATGGAAATGCGCTCTCTTGAAACTCAGTTTCATGCAGCCTTTACTGTAACACACACACACACACACACACACACACACGCACTGTTTCCATGCACTATTTACCAGTGCCTTGCCTTCTCATCCACACACTCATGAACACACTATAGCACCAGGTAGAGCTGATAAATGAATCATCAAATAAATAAAGTCCTATATTACCTTGGCCTACGTGTCTCAATGCTTTCCTATTTCGCTATTCTCCGCAGAACTCAACTTTAATCATCCACTTAACTCCTCCACTGAGAGGGGAAAAAAAATCACCTTTTTTTCTCTCTATCAAAGCCAAAATCAAACGAAGAAAAAAAAAAATCTGCTCCGGTGGGGATCGGAGCCATGTGAAATCTCATCATGCGAAATAGGTGCTCATCTGGTCTGGTCTCAGTAGTTCCGGTGAAAAATCCCATTACAGGGTGACACAGAAATAACCAAAGCACCTCTCCCCTAAGCCGCTCTGCTTTTTCCTTTCCACTTACACCTTCTCATTATTCTCTGCCTCATTCTTTCATCCACTTGTCAGAAGTTTTCCAGGTGGCTGCATCTTACCTTTCCTTAACTCCTCTTCCTGGCTTAATCTCCGTTGATATTCTTATCACAGGTCTTATATCTAATCCCTTTAAAATACCCTTCCCTCTTTATCTACCTCTCTCTTCCTGCCATCTCCGCCACTCCTGACCTGCTCCTTCACACTCTCTCCTACGTCGTCATTATTTTCAATAATTTCATCATTTCGCCCTTCTCTGCACCTCTGCCTCGCTTATTCATTATGTTTCTCCTCACATCAAGGCGCAAGCATGAATCCTTTCCTCTGAGAGTTTTCAATAATCGCCAACTCAAGCTTGCGTGTTATATTGCGACCTTGTCCGTCAATGCCAAAAACAGTGCAAAGTATTCCCGAGTCATTCTCCATGAAAACTGTTTTTATGGACTGTCTTTGCTTATTTGCCAAGAGACTATATGTCACAAAGGACTGTTTTATTCACGTTTTCCAAACATTTGGGTGGTTTGATGGTTCTTTATCGTGCTTGTCACTTTTTGGGACATTACAGAAACTTAAATTTATTTCCTGCAGGCCTTTCCCTAACCTTAACCTCACCCTAACCTGAACCACTGACACAAAAATGTGCTTTCTGCCAACTGCAGATCCAACTTTTGTCCCCAATTAACTGGTCGTTAGTCTGAAATGTGTCCCCAAAGGTGGTTTAAATTAGGAACACACACACACACGCACTCACACACACACAAACTGACTGACTTCACTGTCATTAAAAATAATAAACAGATTAAAGAACAGACAGATTAGAAAGATGGCCACAACCTCTAATTAAGGACCCTTTGGCATTTTAATCAGGCAAATAATGAGTCTGGGGGAGTCTGTGATGCTTTATGTGTACTTTAGTTAATCTGCAAGTATCACAAATTAATATCTATTTTCGGTGTAAAACTGAAAATGCTATTTTCTCTTTCTACTTCTTTTTATAGTATTTCATATCTACTGATCTAAAGCTTACATCTAAGAACCAGTACATTCATATGGCGAAAATCTGTAGGCTTTACAGTTCAGAATCCTCTCTGGCATCAAAGATGGACAGTCTATTTCAGCCCTGCATGGTCTCACCAGGGAACCCCTGTTCATTTGTCATTTGCAAACTAGTGACATTAGATTTAAATGTACACTTTTTTGAAAAAAGTTAGAATATGAAAAAGTCAAACAAAACTAAACTGAGTTGGATTAGCTTAATCTTTAGCTCTCTTTTTTTCAGATTTCTGTGATAATTTCTAAACTTCTTGCACTTTATTTTCATAGTATAAAGACTGCAACTAAAGTGTCATGATTAGCTGAGCAGATTCAGACTTTGGAATAAACTCCAAAGAAATATTGATAAATACTGAGAATTCTTTCCAAGGGAGCCTTGAAGTTTGTGGCTATGTTTTATGAAAAGTCACTAAATGGTCTAAACGTCTCTCTCAAGAAAGTTGCTAAATGTGCTGCACTTGGCAAACTACCCTAACTGACTGGAAACATGTTAGTGCTAATCAGTCACAAAAGCTCTCTGAGTTCTCTAGCTCTTTGCTAACAAAGGAGGGTTGAAGTACAGTAATTGGTGCACCACAGCTCATAAACTACAATGGCTTATTTTGTTTTAGATGCTCAACATTGTCCTCACAGTTTGTTTCACATCCAGCGGACAAATTTGCATGTCACAGTTCACAGTCACAAAAATGAGAAACAGAACCTTTTCCTACCTTTGCATCCACAGCTACTAATGATTGCCACTGCTCACTCCCCAAACTAAATGACTTCCTGTAAAAACTAGTACCACAGACTCACCAGCAGAGATTACTTTTAATAGCCAAGAAATAAACAAGATTCATTTCGTCACTGTGAGCAAACTCAAACATTTTAATGATTTATTGAAGTGAAATAATGTTACAAACTTAGTATACTTTTTTCAGCAGCTTTGACAATGACTGCCATGTTCCAACCCTGCGTGATACCAGGGGTCTGCAACATTCACTATCAAAAGAGTAAGTTTTGGCCCCCGTCCCACTGAATACATTTCATCTGGAGCCGCCAAACCTATTTGACCCTTAAAATTAAGATTACTATAGTTTGTTGCATTTAAGAAATTATTGAACTACAAAAAGAAAACTGTTGACTGTTGTGAATGCCTACTACTAAACACAGAACTATGCATGCCTATTTGAAATTAATAAAACATATAACTGCAGCCTTATAGCTTTAAAAACATTTTTTATTTAATAAGGACTCCCTTTTAGTGATATCTACTCAATGATATCTTCCTGTGGCCGTCTGCTCAATATCGTTAGCATCACTTGACTCATCACAGGCGATTGAGTATGCTGGAGTTGAATAATATCCTCAAATTGTTGATTGCGGATGTTTGCTGCAATCCTAATGGTCCTGTCCTTGATAGTCTTTGCTAAAAGAGGCATATCTTTAATTTTCTTTCAAATTTGTTTTTGAAGTCCTAGAATAGATATCCTGATATTTAGATTAGACATTCTGTCATGTATTCTCCATGGGTTGCCAGTCCCTGACCTATGCCTAACATGGAGAGTAGATTTATTGGGCACATACAGTACATGCACAAAATAGCTTTCAATTCACTCTCCTGTTTGGAGGTCCTTTGTGTTTCTTAAATAACATCCTTGAATTTACCTTTTCAGTCGTATTTCGAATCTTGTATTCTGTAAACAAGTGGTGTACTCCAACAGCTACGAATGGGACAATTGTTACTGGCCATTGTTGTTCATTGTGTCTGCACAAAAGGGTCAAGTATTGTGTATGTGGGTGTGCGTAAGCGTACGGTTCCGCGTGGGCGCTTTTATGTGCATGTGCTATTCAATGCATACTAGCACCTTATTACACAATCAGATTATGCCCGTGTTTATCAGTGGCATGATTAATGGACTGGGCCGAATGGAAGCAGAGAGCACTAAGGATTCATTTGGGTACCTGACAATTTTTTATGTATAGGCTGTAAATTATGGTCCCTCTACAAAATGTAAGTGTATTATTGAAAAGGATGCTTCCACTCTAAGCATCAGTAATAGCTATGGTGTGTGTGTGCGTGTGTGTGGTGTGTGCATATGTGTATGTGAGGATGTGAAATGTACGTGTCCAAGAGCCTTTTTGTTTGTTTCTGAGGGCCTGTGTGTGCATGTGTGGAATGATGGTAGTGTGGGTGGAGCACATGCATTTTTAAATTGAAAACATGACACACCCACAGTGATGATTTAGTATTGGGCTAGAGAGGTGTTTTGAACAGTGAATGCCGCCTTTGAACAGCAGAGTGGAGAGACAGAGAGAGGGCCACAGTGTTATTCAGCACTGAAAGTATAACTGCCACTGTGGGAGAGGCACTTAATACTAACAGTTTGCTGCATGCCAAGGCTTCTCATACACAGAGATGAACCATTTTATTCAGCCCCTTATTAAGGCACCTTTGTGTGTTCAGCATCACTTGGGGGATAATTCCATTTGCCAAAGTGAAACTGCGGCTTCATTATATAGTAAATAAACTGACATTGTTTATATCAATTTTATGAGCACATACATCCTCACCTATTTCAATCACACACCCTAAATAAGCCTTTGGCTTTACTCACATAATTAGCATGCCAGTCTACCACCTTGTTCTTTGAAGTTGAAAATCTGTGATCCACATGTATAAAACGTGAGTGCGGTCAGGCTGTTCTCACTACTGTTAGTTCTTGCACCTACAAAAAGTAATGCATTTTAATCAGTATATAACCCACATAATCGTGAGCCAGGAGGGGAAGCTTATCATGATCATGAGCTGATTGTGATGCATGTTGTTTGGTGGTCACATTAAGTTACTGGAGTAATTATGAACAGAGCAAAGAAGGAAATCAGGTGAGTAGTATTAAGAGTGACAAAGGCCGGGTAAGGAGGAGGCTGGGGTGGATGCATGGATCAAAAAACACTATGACTAAAGAGGCCGCTGATCGTATCCCCTGTCGAAAGTCAAAATGTTAATTTAAGTTAACTTCCATCACGTAATACCTCATAACTATGTCATGTAGTTATGCAGAACTACAACCACAGATCCCAAAAATGTGTAATGCTGTGTAAAATGTACATAAAAACAATGAATCAAATTCAAAATACATATTCTACATATTTACAAACACAAAAGGTTATCCGTTTGAACAAAAGCCAAACATAGACCAAACTGAAGCCAAGATTTTTTTTTAGATATATTTCTTTTTGGCCATTTTCGGCTTTATTGACAGTAGTAGTAGATAGAGTGAAAGGCAGGAGACATAGGGGAAGACATGCAGGAAAGGAGTCCGAGCCGGACTCGAACCCAAGCCGCCCACTCAAAAGGAACCGTGTGAACCGTTCCCCAAAGCCAAGGTTTTTAACTGTAAGGCCGAAATGCATGCATTTGAAAGGTATATATTGCTATATATGCTTGTTTAGCATGTTGCTAAAACATTATGACATTATTTATAAAAAACTAAAAGTTCTATGATCTTAACCTAACTTGGCCCTTACTGCTGGTTGTCATGGGGGTTTTAAAAGGTTTCATTTATTGTCTTTGTACAGTTTTCAATTGGATAAATATTACTATCTATTATCTATCATTGCTTTGTTTTATTATGTCTCACACATAGTCTCTGAGTCTAAAATTCGGAAATAGTACTAAATATGTTCTTCAATAATTCAGTGTTGCGAGAAAAATACATGCTTTGCAAAATCTTTCAGTTTGCAAATGGTATTTTATCAAACCAAATTCTCCATTCTTGGTTGAGTGGTTAGTGAGCTGAACTGGATGTTCAGCCATGTTTCAGTTCAGTGGGCAAGAGTACATGCAATCGCAACTCTGGTCAAGCACTGAAGGGTCCGGTAGACAATACAGTGCACAAATCTTTAAAAGGAATGTTTTTAGTGAGTGAGTGTACTAAAATAGCTGTTTTACGCATCACTATAGCAAAATCATTTGTTGGATAACATCATGCTAGCCTCAATTTAACTTCCAAAGGACGGGGCCCAGTTAGGTGACGTGCTAGCTCTTTCAATCAAGTGCCTTTTAAATGTATAGCAGAGGACACAGAGGTTAATTAGCATCCTATAGAGTTAGTGACAGCCATCCTGCATATCATATCATCCGCCATTATAGCCGCCTGGGCTCCCATAACGAATTGCTAATCCAGGCAGAGGGACGTCTGATGGTTGACAATAACTCTAGAGAGAGAGAATGGAAGTGATAAAGCAAGAGAGAGACGAGGTCTGCGCGTGTGTGTGTACATCACATACCTCAGGGCAGGTCACGGTTCACTGGCTGCCGTCCTCTAGATAAGAAAATACTTTGTATGCAGATGAAGTAAATGATGAGTGCCCTTGGTAAAACCAGTGAAGACATGGGTCAACTGTAAACTGGGATTTATACATCTTGACAGATCCTCCCTTAATGATTTATTGAAAAAGCACTTTTTGGATTTCTGACCGCAACTTTTTGTTTATCCTTTCACTTCTTAGCTGTCTCTGTGAATTTTCACAGACATGAAAAGCTGAAATCATCAGTCAGTTCAGTTACTACATTCAAATCATGAAATCCCTTTGCCGCCGATCACTGTCTTTCTCAGCAGATGCTGCTGTACCATCTTGTCACATGAATTAATGAATCTCTATCTGGTGTTGATGATGTTCTCCTCGGCAGATGCAGTTTGACTCGTTAGGCCCAAGTAAATAATAGAAGCTGACAAACTTCAGCTTGCATCAAGAGCGGACCCTCAAGCATAAAATTGCAGCACACTTCAGCTAGATTTTCCATCAGCAAGTGGTATGAAATATGTAATAATTATGCTATTAAACATTGGTATTTTCAGTAATGAGCTGGTTAAGATTCTGAGCATACGAGCCTCCAAAGTAAAGTAATGATCTCGCCAGGGACGGGCACACACTAAAAACTATGGGGCCGTCTAGGGACTGAAAACCTTGAACAAAGTATGTGTGAACAAGTGTGTGTGTGTGTGTGAGTTAATGCTGGAATGTGAGTGAAAGCTACAGCCAAGCCATTGTGTGTGTGTGTGTGTGTGTGTGCACGCATGCAAGTGCATGTGAATACTTATGTATGTGTGTTTTGCTTTCGTTTAGGGTAATTAAAAGCTAATACGCAGCAGAATCGGCTCTGTGCTCTCTCCTCAATTAGTAGTCATCTATAAAAAGACACACATTTCCATTCTTTATGCTGTCGCTTAATTATGATAGATTTCCTTCTCATTCTCCTTCGTTTACCCCTCACTTTTTTCTCCCCTTCTTCTCTTTTCTATAATGAAAACATAACTAGCTGAGTCATTTTTAATCGACCATTATTATGGATTTTGATCAAAAGGAGAGTATTTAGCTTACTGCAGCAGCTTGATTTAAGACTGTTTTCTTTTTGTTCTTTATCATTATTGGTTTAACTTATTAGGGCTCATTGGCTTCTGCATAGAGACACCGAGAGACAAATGGTGTGAAATGGAGGATTTTTTTTTCTCCCTCTGACACGGCTGCACAAAGTCAATGGGGTATGTTATCTACAAATTAAATATGCTGTGTTGAAGAATAGTTTTTGGATTATGTATTGTTCTGGGGCCGGTAATATATTAACTGTAAAGTGTATTTCAGAGCTATTTAAACAAAAGCATATGTACTCATATTTGAAAATCAGAATTTGTAAGGACGGGAAAAAACATAACATTCTTGTATGGAGCCGACAAGAATGGCACTGGGAGAAGGCAGTCCTCCCCAAGGCCAATGGTGCATTCACATGCTCCTCTGATGGTCCCATTTCCCATTTTGGGAAGTCGTTCTGACTTGAATTGTTCATGATCTTTCAGTTGTAATGTGGAAACAACAGAGAGTCTACAAAGATGATCTGTTGTAATTTATTGTTGAAGTGTTCAAACACCACATTGACAGCTGTTTCCAGTATTCATGTAGAGTCTGTTTTCATGAAAGGCCACAAAGTTTCACTTTCACCTTTCAATGCAAAGGATTTTATTTATATCCCTCTTGTGACTGTATACCGCTCACATATTCTGTTTCACTGTGATATAAATTACAGTTCAGAAGCTTGAGATGTTGTAACGTCTGTCTCACAGAGACTTACTAACAAGATCTATAGGTCAATACCACTCATAATGACCCGTATGAGCGTTTCGCGTCTGGCAGTACAGAAGCGGGGAATTCTCAAAATAGCACGCACATCATTGAACATACATGTACGGCTTGTGGCTGTAAAAAGGCTGCAGTTTCTGTGAATTTATGCTACAAACCACTCACTTAGATTATGGCAAAAAAACTTCCGTTTGGTATTAAAAAAGTTGTTTTCACACAAAACATTTGGGACATAAACCCAGTTCTCCTGGGTGAAAGTCTGTTGTTTTTTCAAAGGTCTCACAATGTTAAAATGTGAAAATAAATGTGCGTATCTACCTTGTGATTCAGATCCTCTCCAAAAGTGAATGAGTTCTTCCTTGGCCAATGCTTCACCCTTCAATTAAATTTTATTAAATTAGGGCCAATAGTTGTTTTTTACATAATCCTGCTGAAAACTTCACCTCCTTGGCAGTGGTGATTCATAAAAGAGACGCAATACTTTTAATCAACTATATTACCATTTGTACATTTACTAATCCATAGATACTTTGTGGGCTGAAGGTGATTTTAAGGTGAAGCACAAATTGAAGAGCCACTGCTCATTAGTTCTTTGTGTATGCTTAAAGGCACATTGATGGAGCTCAATCCTCCTTTTTTTCCATTTGTGACAGCATTCATCATTGCATGTTTGCGGTATTGATTCTGTAGGTCCCACTGCATACATACACAAACAGTCAAAAAGACACAGGGAAGCAGGCTTGTGCAAACGGGCGTCACACATCAACGCCAGCTCAGGCGCTGATCTGAGGAACACAGGAAAGAAGGAAATGATGGAGTGGTGCGCTTTCCCTGAATATGTATATTGGTTGTGAGGAAACTCATCATAGTCACAGCCAGTCACTCATACACACACACACACACTGACACAAACACGCTAATGCTTGACAATTTCCAGGTGAGCTCACAACTTTAGATTGATGGTGCAGACAGAGCAGCATATGTTTTGTCGTCTCTCTCTCTCTCTCCTTACTCTTTATTTCGCTCTCTTATTGTCACTGTTTTAGTGCAGTCTATCTGGATCAATCATCAATCTCTCTGCTCTTCCTCTGTTCCACTTCCCCTCCTTTTCGCTCGCCTTACCTCCCCCTGCGCGTCCCTCTCCCTTTCGATATATTACAGGCAATCTTTATTCCGTGTGAATCCACTTAGCACAATGGAGACTAAACAAATGTGTGTGTCAAACCCAGATGGCGTGATCCCAATGCTGTGGAGGGACAAAGGGAGGTGTGACAGAAATTCAGGAGAAGGAGCAGGGGATGGAGACAGAAAAAGGGCATCAAATAATGGTGGATACCTGTGATGCGACGGTCAATAAAAACAGAAGGGACTAGCTATATTGCAGTCAAAAGTCTGCATAATGTTAGGCAGCAGAGAGACTGATATATAATTCATGCAGCACACAGCCATTTGATTGCATATGGATATACATATTCTCAGTTATAGCATGAAAACTTTCAAACCGAATGAAATCTAACTGCATCTATGAGGAGTGAAGTGGTATAAAGTCAGCTTCCGCCAAAATATAATTTAATTCCACAACAGTTTATACTGTATATCCAATTAAAAAGAAAATAATTAATGGGCATCTGTTGATTGTCCATAATTTATTTTCTTAATTTTCAATAACTTTTTTTTCAAGCTGCATCACAATTGTGCCCATTCTTCTTATGAGCCGTGCCAACTTTGCAATCCACTTCCCTTGTGGAGATTTAGGAAACAAGGACTCAAACTGGGATCGTATATCAAGTCATCCTGCGCAAACCTTGTAGAACTTTCCAAGTACAACATTGTTTAGATTAAGGAAGAAAAACTGGTTGTTTAAGGTTAAAAAGAAAAATGAAAGGATTAGGGTTAACATTACTACATGGACACTGTTTGTTTTTTTTATCCATCCACCACCCCCAGGGGACTGCTTATTGTTCCAGTATCTCATTGCCTGATGCATAGATGTATGGGTCTGATGGTCCAATAGTACAAAAATACCACCAGTCCAGTGGCTGCTTATGTGCTTCTGAAAAAAAAATCATGTTTTATGGTGTGACAACATTGTGGTAATGAAGTGGTTTGGTTTAGCCACAGAAACCATTCCTACAACGGCAGACAAAATTTTGAGGAATAAATATGAATTCCAGGGCACTTTTCGAACTGCTGTTCATAATCTCTAAATCAGACTGAAAGTAAACACAGAAATATGCTGTTGTAGCTAACTACAAAGGGATTAACTAGTACCCTGCAGTGGTTTATTTTTTGAGGCTGTGGGCCAGTGGCCATTTCTAGGCAGCTAGTTTGCTCAGCCAGGAAGTTGCCCCAGAAGAAGGTCCATGTGCAGTTATTTACAATAGCAAATCCAAGGGGCTAATTCCTGTGTACATTTTCAGTTTGACTCAGAGACAAGGGTTTGAAATGTTCTATTTGAAAGGCTTTGGGAGGATCAAGCTGCTTGCTCAGATTTGTTTACCAGAACCTAGACGACAGTGTTGCCAAGTCCAAAGTTAGCATCACCAATTAGTCACAAAGGCCATAACAATAAAATAAAACAGCTCACCCTTAAAACAAAAATACTTGTTTCTTATAGATTGTTTTGGTCTGGACTATCAAGTGTTGCAGATATCTGCAGTAATGCTTAATATGATAACAGTCAGTTCTCTCTTTAAGAAATCATGACCTGGTAACGTAATATAATTCAAAGACCTTGCTGTGAGCAGTTTCATGTAGAACTATATGAGAAAGAATGGTCCCTTCATTTAAACTTCATTCTTAAGTCTGTCAGTCTAAATAACCACTATCCACTCAGCACCCATGGGTCCCACCCTCACCCCCAGCCTGGTGGGCCTTGGCCTTAACAACGATTAGGAGACCGGAGCACATGACGTGCATGCTGGAAGCGTTAGTTTTCAGCAATGATGCTTCAATGCTGTTGTTGCTGTTCTATTGCAGTTGATTATTGCATTTCACCTTCATCTACGTGTCAGCTCTGACTGTCTGCTCAGTCCCTCACCCCCTGCTTTCTGTGCTTTCTTTGCTAATTGTATGTTTATAGTATGTGATGTGACAGCCTTGATCTGCTGTATATACCAAGCAGTCATATTAGAGTGTCACTCTAATTGTAATCGTTATTTACACACACTTGTAGTTCTCTAACTGAGCATCATATTGTGTCTCTGTTAGTAAACATCTTCCAATGCAGTGATTCTCAAAAGTATGCAGGGCTGCAAATAATTATCATTTTCCTTGCCTGCCGATTATATTCTTGACCACTTGATAAATCTTCTGGTCTACGAAATACGAGAAAATATTTTTAAAATGTGAAACCCAGCTTCTCAATCTTGTCAGTCCAGGAAAAAAAAAAGATTTGTGGTAATATAAAACAAAGAAAGCAGGAAAACTCCTAATTAGAGAGGCTGAAAACAGCATTTTCTTCAAGTTTTGCATCAGAAATTACTTCAACTGTTAATCAATTGGCAAAACAGTTTTTCTGTTGATATCTAATCGATTAGTTGACTAATCTTTTTCTGCTCAATATGTATGCACTAAAAGCGAAACACTTTGCTTGACATATCTGTGTGTGTGTGTGTGTGTGTGTGTGTGTGTTGAGATAAAATTCAAGGCCTTTGCTCTTGATTTAACTATGATATTTTGTTTATGTCCAATATCACTTGCAGTTAATTGAATTGATATAAATTGCAATTTTCTGAGTATTCTGTGTTGAGATGATGCAAATAATTTAAAGACTGCAAAATTGTTTTTGTTTTGTTCTTGACATCACTATGTCTATAGAAGTAAAAGGCTTCATTAAAGTAATCCATGGGATATACATGAGGGGGTCCACTCAGTGTGCATCTTGTAGGGCATCCATGGCAGAAAAAAGAACATCTGGTCTTCTCGATATGCAATCTGATCATTGCTGCTCATTTACAGCGACAGCCATTATAGAATTCACCATATAACTGTTTTGTAACACAAGTTTTGATTTCATTAATGTACAGATAAAAGCAACCATGCCTTAAATAGCCTGTTAGGAGTCCACCTGTATTCACAGATTTAGGGTTACACTATGTAACCATGCAGTCATATTTTCATCTTGTACAGCAAAAGAACAGGTGCACCTACTCTAACTCGGCTGGCGTTATCTTGAAAAGGGCCAGCTGGCACAACACCGCTACACCACTGTCACCACTTGTTTTTGTTTTGTTGTTTAGCCTTGCTTTTGCCAGCTAAGCGAAGGCTTTCTCTCCCCGCTTTCATTCCTTCGTTCTTCACAGTCTTTGTGATAATCTATCCCAGGCGGCTGGGCCGAGGGATGAGTCTATTGTAGAGGAGGAGGAGAACAAGGAAGAGGAAGAAGAATGAGGAGAGGTGAAGGAGATGGGTAGCAGCTCTGAGCGAGTTGCTGTCTCCCAGTGAAAAAAAGGTTTTGTTCAGTCAGTGTGCGTTTTCTATTGACCTCTGCCCCTTATCGAACCTCCCCCTCTTAATGTACTCGATGCATGTGTGTGTGTTTTACGCAGAGGCAGGGAGGAAAAGAAAGTAGCAGGTGTTTGTGTGTGCATGTGCAAATGCATGTGTCGGCACCTGATAATCTTCAGTAAGTGCCTCCATAACCATAAGAAAACAGTAGGGAATATTCTTTTTTATCAGTAGCAACTCGCTAAAAAAAGGGGGAGATAGCTGCCTCCTGAAAGTACTTCACACTGTGTAATGTGTGTGTGGAGGTGGGGTGAAAAATAAGGGAAAATATGGACAACTGACTTAAGCAGGGTGTGAGAATACACATGAAGTATTGTCAAACTGAAGGGAAGGAGAAAAATACCAAGAGGACAAGAAAAGAGGAGAAGAGTATGGAGATAATTTAAAGAGGTAAAAGGCTCATGGGATCCCAGAGCGTTTATCACTCTCACTCTCTTTACTCGCCTCCCCTCTTTCTTCATAAACACTTGACAAATTCACACACATACACACATGAACATCCATATACACCACTCCGCCCTTCATCGGCACAGCTGCAATTTTTTTTTTCTTTATCTCTGGCCTTATTCCACAGCTTATGAATTTTAATAGGCCTCAATCAGAACACCTCAGCAGTGTTTTTCTATCTCCCAAAGTAATGGACTTGAACCACCTGAGAGTTCTTAGACAGCTCTGTATTCGTAGAGCTAAGGAAGTCAGAATGAAATAGGGAGGAGAGGAGGGATGAATGATAAGGACGGACGGGATGTGGATGAATAAGAGAGCGACGGAGGGATGGTGGGAAAAAGAACGTGCCTGCACAGTGATCGCTGATTGCAGGGAAGGGTGTCAGAGGGAGACAAATTGAGAGAGGGAGAGTGGCCTTGGCTTCAGAATGGATTCCTACTGGATGTCGACACATATGTTAGCATGCATGCAATTTCACACACAAGCACATGCACATTCACAAAGACGCACGCACACACCCGAAATGAGAGTCTGATTGTTTCTAGGTTGCCTTGCTCCTGATCAACCCCCACACACCACCCCCCTTAATTACAATCTGCACTGACAAATGGGCCTGCTTGGTAATGCAAAGGCAGGCACACACACATGCACACACACACTGAAAGAGAAGAAGAGAGAGATGCACTGTTTTCGCTGATTAGGTGTGTCACTGTTCCTTTTGGACTGTAAAAGAATTATGGACATAGCCACCATGACGTCACCCACTGGTTCGTGGTTTGTGGTTTTTAAAGTGGCATTGAGACAGGCATTGTGGCCATCACCATCTTGTTTTTGTTCAGTGAGTGCAAGTACAGAATGGATCTGGAGCCAGAAGGAGTAATCAGCTAAATTTAGTCCTTGCTATCTGGCTTGGTAAGCACAGAACCTTTATTCAACTTTAACAGCCAACATGTTGGTCCCAGATTGTCTTTCAGTCAACATTAACCCTAAACAAGACATTTTTTCATGTATGGCAGGATTTTATCCAATTTTTACTCAAACAGACTAAATAGATCAGCACCAAAACTACCGCTGCAGTCTGCAGGTCTTGAGGTCCGCAGCTAGCTTGTGCTACTCTATCACCGTACAACCTACTGCAGCAGAGTGAAGGCCAGGTCTAAAATTTCTCAATGAGGCAGAAATAGTAGATGTGATTCCAGACCCTCCTCTCTTTTTTTTGTTGACGGAAAAATTCTAAAAAAAACATAAATTCTAACCATAGCAAAGTTTTTTACGTACTGTAAAATATGCCTGGAGAGCAACCAAAGTGTTTCATTAACTGGGATGAACTGAAAACAAACTGAAAGAGTCAAAGCGCCTCACTATGGTAGTGATCTGTCAATCATAACGTAGCCTCCCCCTAAAGCATTTACTGTTGTATCATCTATTTTGCTGCAAATGGAACCATAATTTAGTAAATTAACCTCATGCATTGAAGAAGACTTTAAACTAGCGATTGAGCTCGAAAGCTTATTTGGAAAATGTTTATTGAGATAAAAAATGAGTGAGAAGTAGGGTCATTTTCTTACAGACTTGGATACAATCTGACTTATTTTTTAAACCAGTAGAGTCTCCCCCTGCTGGCCATTAGGAAGATTGCAGGTTTACGGAACTTCCGCATTGGCTTCACTGTGAAGGCCATGTTGCTGCTTGCCCTGTATTAAGACACCTGCGTACCCCAGCACTTCACACACACACACACATACAGTCTTTATATCCCCAGCAGATCTAAAACAAAACTGCTCTGCATTTATTTTTTTGGAAATTGTCCCTATTGTGCCATCCGCGCTATGATGTGTAGCCATTTGTCGAAATCAATGGAGCCCAGAAATTGGTATTATTCTTTCAATGGTTCATTCTCTTTCACGCCCTCTCTCTCCCTCTCTCTCTGTCTGTCTTTGCTCATGCTTGAATGAGAAAAAGTGATTACCTGAGAAAGAAAGGGGGTTAGTACGTTAGTGAAAGGTGGCAGTTGTGTGTCTGCCGTCTTTGTGAAAAGACCTGTGTATAGCTGTTGCACCCCTGCACATCTCCTCACTGCCTTATCTTGCCTCCTCTTGTTTTGGCTCTAACATAACTACACACACACACACACATCACAGCACAATGAGCCATCAACACAATGAGGTACACTGCACGTGCTTACAGGAAACACAATCCACACACTACATGTGCCAAAGTTGATAGCCTGAAAACAATGCTTCATCAGCTCTCGCCGTAATCACAGCACTTTTAAAGATCTCGGGCTGAAAGACAGGAGAGCCGCACAATGCATAAACACAGCCATAAGCCAGCTCTATTCACAGGCCATGTAGTTCTACCAACTGTTAAAGCCATTCCCATCTCGACAAAGCAACAATAGAGCGCAACAGAGAGAGACTGAGGGACTCTATTGATATCGAGCGCTGCTGAATGGTCGGCTGACTAGCATTCACTGTCACAGCGGATGGATGGTTTAATTGTGGACTGGTGTGAGAAAAAAGGAGAGGAGAGTGTGTGTTTTTGTGTGTTTTTTTATGCGTGTTTGTTTCTGTGTGTGTGTATGCGTGTGTGAACGGGAGGACCCGGGGAGGTGACAGCCGTTATCTCAGGCCTACAGACAGACACTTAGCCTTCCGCCAACCCTCAACCACTCGTCCCAATGGCATGCTCAGAAATGTCACGAGCTGGCACTGTCAGTACTGTGTGTGTGTGTGTGTGTGTGTGTGTGTGTGTGTGGGTTTGTCTGTGTTTGTATGTTGGTGCACCACATCAGACTCCTCTGTGTGGGACTGCTTGTACTGTGTGCGTGCATGCAATTTGAGTGTGAGCCGATGTTTCCATGAAAATGATGTCAAATATACGTCTGCTGCTTTGTGGAAAGTGTTCTTTTTTTTTTTTTATTGTTCACACATACAAACACCAACCCACACTGAGAAATAGAAATACACAGCAAAGACTGGAACATGAGAGCAAAGTTGTCTACTATGGATGCCAAGATATAGAGCATTTTTAATTTGCTTTTTTTAATTTAAGGTTGTTTCCAAGAAGAAAAAAAACAAAGCTATCACACTGTTCATGTTCATAAGTACAGATACTCTTCTTCTAAACATAAAAATAGTGCTCCAAAGTTAGGCTTAATTTTGGCAAGAGAAAAACTGTCACAGAGGATCCAAAGTGTTCCCTGACTTCAATATATTTTAGTGAACATGAGTTTTATGGTTACCCATTAGTCTCCTTTACAGACATGCCCACTTTATGCTAATCAGATGCAGAGTGTGACAAAAAAAAAAAAAACAGGCATCTCCGAAGTTAAACTAAATGTTGGTGGGGGGAAAACAGGCCATCCTATATTCAATGGGGTCTCTGTGAGAATGACAATGGGTTCTACAGGTACCCACAAATCTGCCGTTTACAGCCAGGCCCAATTTATGCTAATACCATTCAAAAAGAACATGCAGTTTTTTACATGCAGTACTCATGTGTTATTTGTGCCCATTAACCTTGAATATTTCTGCATTCTGGGGTAAACAGTCATTTTCAACAGAAATGCAGAAATTGTGTGTGACTGGACAGTTGAGGCTCTTATGGATTTAAAATTAAGTTTCATAGCAATAATATGGATAGAAATGCTTGTCATCTAATTACCAAGAATGCAATTCTTTTAGAAATCTCCAAATGTTGAAGGTTTTGTCTTAATGGGCTATTTTGGATGGATTTTTGCCATTTGGTTAAAATGGTTATAAGTAATTTTTCCTTATAACTCTAAACTAAAAAACATGAAAGGCACCCAACCAAAACACTTTTTAATTTTTTATACAAATGTGGGTGGTTGGGGGCTGGAGCCGATCCACGCTGATATTGGGCGACAAGCGGTACACCCTGAACAGGACGCCAGTCTGTCGCAGGACTAACATATAGACAGACAAACATTAATGCTCTCATTCACACCTACGGGCAATTTAGAGTCACCAATTAAACCTAAGCTGCATGTTTTTGGACTGTGGGAGGAAGCCAGAGTACCCAGAGTGAATCCACACACACACGGGGAGAACATGCAAACTCCACACAGAAGAGCTGCAGACCCGGATCGAACCGATTTGCTGTGAGACATGTGTGAGAATATAATAAGTGTTTCAATGTTGCTAAGTGCAGCGAAAACAGACAATTACCTTCTACTTTAGTTTTGGAGAGATTAATACCTGCTATTCTAAACAGGGTAAGCATTTACTTTTTCATTTAGACAAGAAATGGGGCACATTCTGTGTTGGATGATATCAGTAGATGGTGGTACTGTGTTGAATGTTATTTAGAAGTGAGTAAATTAAAGGAAGTTGTATTGATCCTTCCTGGGTGCAGAGGTGAGCATGAGAAGGAGAGGAGGGAGTGGATTATCCAGCCGTGGGTTGTACAGAGTTGAACATCTGGTCACAAAGACCCAAGACATAGTTACTCATCCCTGACAGCCACAGAGAAGCATAAAGAGACAGAGACGGAGAGGAGTCGACAAGACTGAGTTTGTCAAAAAAAGATGGAAAATAGCCTAAGGGCCTGGTCAAACCAGCATTCATAACAGCAAACTTTTGTACCAAAATCAATTATTTTTAATGGAATTGCCACAATTTGCTCACAGAGGTAAGTTACTTTATATGCAGCTTATGTGAAGAGTTCAACTTGCAGAACTTTGGCAAACATTTGTGTCATTGAACAACTACGAACTGTCTTAACAGCAGTGACCTTGAATGGAGCAGAGAGCAGGAGGGTCCAGAATGGATATTAGCTGTGTGGCACCATCAATTTTATGTAACCGCCTGCATTATCTTCTCCATGAAAAATCCATGGTTTGTAGTTGTTAGATTGGACTTGATGGTACAAATGTGTCTCTACCCCCTTGGGTAGCAACTTTTTCCGGCCATCAGGGAAAGGCAAACATACCCATGTATGGTGCTGACTCTTCTGAGTAATCGCAGTTCACGATTCTTTGGGCTCTGGTCAGCAATGATCTCACTGTGTGCAGGCAGGTTGCAAGTTCTGCTGTTAACTGGCAGTGCATCCAGCGAGCCTGAGCGGCATCCTCCTGCCTGATTCTGGCTTGGTGCCCAACTCCCTTTTTGAAGCAGGGTAACAAAAGCTGCTTGTAGTCCCACTAAAAACTGAAAGCTCATTCATGACTTAAGAAATTGTTTTATTTGCTGGTCCAACAAAACAACACATTTCTAGTAAATTCAAGACCATAGGTAGTGTGAAAACAACACTGTTCTACCAATGCTTCTGAATTCTAAACTTAAAGGAAACGCGGAATCTACATGTAATTGTGTGTAAATGTGTGTGTGTGTACGTGTGCGTGTAGGTGTGTGTGTGTGTGTGTGTGTGTGAGTGGGTTATTGTTTGCTTACAAGTCATTCATTTGCTCTAAGCTGAAGGGTCTGTGATCAAACATTTGTCACCACGCACCAAACACATGCCTAGCGCCACCTAACACTCATGCTTAGTCAATTTAAGTCTGATGGTGTGTTCACATTAAAAGCTGTATTTTTTTGCATTCCCCAACTTCTTATTTTTCCACTTCAGTGAGGTGTTTGCGTGACATTGTGTCTGGAAAGCCTATTAGCGATGCCATTCTTTCTGCATAGCCTAGCCCTGATAGATACAAACTCCATTCAGAACACACCATTACTTACCAGTGTGTGCAGTCCCAAACCAGTCTCCATGGTGTTGTATTATGCATTTGAGTCTGGAAAATGACCCCCATGAACCAATCAGGCACAGAACTCTGAGTGCATATGCTACGGAGCTGTCACCAAGATAGAACTGTCTTGCCATGATCAAAACCACTGAGCCAGAAAATACATCCTTCTCCAAAAAATATATATTTCCTACCAAAATATGCCTTACTTATTCTGAGTAGTGTACACATGCTCACTACAAGACAAAAAATGTATTTATAAAGATATAATATTCTCACATTATTGTGGATAACTTACTTAATGGGGTTTCGCAGCACAGCAGATGATAGAGCTGTCACTCTACAGCATGTCTAGACCACCACCCACATCTGTCTGTGATTTTTGTCTTGTGGCCATCTGTTTTGCAATACAACCAAGCAGAACAACAGGAAGCAGGAACAGATTTCAAGCCAGCTTTTCAGGAACTTCCTCTAAAATGTTCTTCATTATTATTCATTAATATTAGTATAATTACCATACAGCATGACAAGTGCATGTTGGATTTATGCAAAGTGTGCTGCCTACACAAACAGCAGTTTAAAGCAGATTACCATTTCCTATGCTCCCACAAGGTATTGTTTGGACAAAATAATACTTGAGGCATTTTTCCATACAAACCCGCCTAGTATGTTTTGAGAAATGCAGCAAAACAAAATGCCTTAAGTTTATAAGTGCAATAGTATCTGACAGTGTTTATCTGTGATATGCTTTTCCAACCTACTGCCATCAAACAACCTGCGCGTTGTGCTATAATTTTCTATGAGGACTGATAGTAGATGCACTTCATACTCTTTACTTGAGTTTCTCCTTGTAGTGGGTCATAAAGAGTCCTCCTCAGCTATTGAACAAGACTCAAGCCTGCTGTAATCATAAAACTCATTGTTGATGTTGCTGAACAAGGTCAAGCAGGCAAAGAGTAGGAATGTCAGCAGCAGAGAGCAGCCTCATGGGTGTCAGTTGCAGAGAGCAATTTTTAACGGCAGGTACACGCAGGACTAAAGTACCACCAGGTATTACAGCGTTTCCTCAGTGGCTTCACAATGGTTCTAACAGGCATTCGGCTCAAACAAGTAGCATCAGTTTGCTGGGTATACTGACAACATCGCTGTAATCAATATGGATCCCAATATGGAAAAGCAGGAAAACTTCTAATGGACCCATGAGATGTAATGAATTAAGCTACATTGCATGGTAGAGAGATTTACTGTCTTTATGTGATGTTGGTAGACTCACTGTTGACCCCATACTTAAACCAGCCCCATAGGGAATCTACCGCTACTTCAGATGGCCATTCAATTTCTGCTGGCATGTCAGACCCATTTGCTATATGTTTTATCAACTCAGTTAACCTCAAAGGTTATTCTACTTTTTTCACACTTTATAGCCATATCCCTGCTGTTTCCTTCAGGGTCTGCGGTGTTAAAGCTCGTAATAAATTGTCTTTAAACAGTTTTCAGCTGAATAAATGTCATTGAATGTCAGATGAATGGACACCATGTATGTAAGTTATTTGGAATCAGGGTTACAGTAAATAAAATACATTTGCATGCCTACTTACAGGAAATGATTATATCCAAAACTGATTGTATCAGTGATGGCTAAATTCCATTAAGCTTCTTCAGTTTCAGAGTCCTGTGGTGTGTTTCAGTGTGGATACTTCCATTAGTACACATGTAGTGCACTCTGTACGGTAGGGATTAGCAAGCACCATTATCTGAATCTGTTCTCAGAATGGCTACAGAGTTTAAATATGAGGCTGAAATTGAGTAATTGGGTCATTGCAGTCTGTTTTTGTTAGTTTTCACAACATCCCCCAATTTTTTTTGCAATCCCGTATTTTTTTTTTAATTTTGTCCAAGTTTGAAATAGGTTGGTTGTCAAAGATTGTAGCCATTGAGGATGATGTCATAAGTTCCACCAACTTTTTGACCATTATGAGTGCAGCATCTGATGTCAGTGTGAATGCACTTATGTACTTAAAATAGAAAGTCTAGCTACAAGAGTACTCTAATTAAAAGAGAAATGGTATTGTGCATGCTGGCTCACTGTCAGACTGTTATAGCTTACTGGAACACTTGAATAGTACACATCTGTCATTAATGTAATTAACAGCTGTACTTTTCATACTATGATGTCACAAGACAAAGCTGTTGTCTAACCACCTCTTGTAATTTATTGAAAATTTGATGTAGCTTGGAGCAGCTTCTGTTTTCCCTACAAGTTAAAATACATGATCAAAACCTGCTTTTAATTAGTGCGTTGTACCATGGTGTCCACTCAACTAAAATGTATTGGAGATGAAAGCATACAATCCTTGCACTAGTTGTTCCTTGTTCTTTTGTCTTTGGACACCATTAACATCAAATACAACACAGAATTCTGCCCAGTGTTACGCACACATAAATGATTAACACAGCCTCACACACAGCTCCAGTACCTATTTGAAAGTGTATGTGCATTGTGTAATCTACAAATATTCTAAACATTCTATGCATAGTATGCTCATAGTAGCCACTTCCACACACACACACACACACACCATCACACACACACACACACACACACACACATGCTCCCCTGGCTTGCCCGCTAACAGTTGCATCTCTCAACACTTTATGCCACAGGCCCCAAACAAGCCATCTGCACTCGTGTCTGCCTCTGCCAGCCTGGCCCCGAGAGATGGACTTTGCATGTGTATGTGTGACTGTGAGTACATGTTTGTGTTTGTGTGTGTGTGTGTGTGTGTGTGTGGAAGGGGGGGCAAGGGTTGCCAGGTGCAGCAGTGATTTAAGGGAAGAATCTGAGGAAGGAGGGATTAGAGTGCATGGGTGGCATAGGACATAGATTCACAAGAGTGCATGGGAGATTGGGCAGGGTAAGGAAGTGTTCAAAAGGATGAAGATAAAACAAACACTGGCAAAAGAAGGAAGGAACACAGGGTGTAACAATATTTTTTACATTCAACCCTGCCGTCAAGTCTGCAGTACAACCATGGTAGTGGCTCTATCAGACTGTACTGTGGCCATTGCCATCTTGTTTTTTTGCAACCAGTGTATGCATAGAATAGATGTGGAGCCAGAAGGAAGAAAAAAGATAACAGCCAATCCTTAATTTCTTTTAGTGCAGGGGTCTAAAACTGATCCATGAAAGGGCCGCTGTGGCTGCAGGTTTCTGTTCCAACCAAGCAAGAGCACAGGTGATACAATTAATCAACTGAGTGAAGACAGTTCAGGTGATTTCAATTATTTGATTCAGGTGTGCTTCTGCTTGGTTGAGACCCCTGTTTTAGTGCAACCAAACACTAAAGAAGACATTTTTAAGTGACCGAAATGTTGACCTTTACAATGATGCAACAATATGGGAAACAGGATGATGTGTAGCGAGAAGTGGGTTCATTGGGGTCCGAGCATCGACTCTAGGGTCAACGAGGACCCTCTTGGTATTGATGGGATTATTATTACTTCATATTAAACTTTTTTTTTTACCTTCTTGGAGGCTTTATCAAACTCAAAAAGTTGCAACATTTTGAACATGTGTTCAGCCTCTTGGCCACTTCTAACCTAGATTAACAAAACTTGGTAGGCAGATGTGACATACTGAGACGTGGCAACAGGTAGTAACATGTTTTATGCAGTTTTTAGCTTAGCCCCCAAGTTAGACAAACAAAATGTAATAGGCAGATGTAACATGCAGAGATCCACAAAAAAAGCCACTTGGTCCCATAGCCTAAAACTAACAGGAGGTCAGTCATCTTGAATTGAATGAAAACATTGAGGGCCATTTCCAGGCTTCGTACTTTAACAAACTCTTCCTTGTAGAGATTTAACCCAATCAACTTCAAACTTGGCCAGTACCATGTTAAGATTTCTTTATGAATAAAGTATGTAGGCGTGGCATGGCGGTGAACTTTGAGTACTTGCAATTACGCGATGGCTACACTTTTCAGAGGAGTTGCCTGGTTTGTACACCCTATTTTGTTGTATCCAAATGTTTGTGCAACCTTGCAGTATGAAGTGCCTGTTGGTTGCATGTTGTGAGTAAAATGAATGGTCTTGCAGAAGTGTTTTTTTCCAAACTGATTTTACATCCTTATTCATGTTGATACTTGTTTACAGAAATTATTTTCAAATTATATGAACCAGACGAAGAGGTGAAATGAAAAAATTGGAAAAAGATGGAGAGGAGGAAAAGCACACTACAGTTCAATGCTTCTCCAGTGCTGTCGCCCAATCAAAGAACCCAATATCCCCCACTCAACAGCAGTAATTATCTAAAAGATAATCAGTGGCTTTTTACATGTCAATCAGGACAAAAACACTGCACATACAAATGCATATCAACTTCTCGACACACTCAAACCCACATGCACACGCCCACACACAAATCTCATGACTGAACGTTGCTCCCAGCATGTGTCCCGGTATCTGATATGCAAACAGCTCTATCCAGCTATATCAAAACATGTCATTTGGAAGAGAGAAAGAAAATACATCAAAAGATTTTGACTAGCATCCCACTTGCCCCTCCCTTTCTCCAAATACTCACACCTGCTCTATGTAGCAGATAAACATCCACAAACATCCTCTCCCATCAGTATTTGTTGTTGTTTTTTTTGGATTGTGGCAGCACCTTACAGAAATCTTGATTACATTTTTTCTAACAGCTAAATTTGATGTAATTAAAATACCATCATTGTAACTTCTAGTCTGGTACATCAACTGAACAGGTGGTATTAATTCATGTGTGTCAAGGTTCCAGAGACTACGGCACACAAATATGGTTATTCATGCATACATACATAATAACAGTGGATTACCTACTTAATAGTTTGGAAGATGCGCTTATTTGATTTCTTCCCCTTCTGAGATGATTTATATCACCTCATATCCCTGGGTTAAGTACAGAGACAGAGTCAGGACGTGGTTAACCCAGTAGAGCATAAATACTGAAAGCAGGGGGAAACAGCTAGCATTAAAAAAATTCACCATTTTTGTCTGAGTTAGTGTGTGACCCCATGGCTTCACTGTGAGGACAGAACCTCTGAAGTGCTGCATGGAGTCACTGGGGTTAAGCTAGATGGTCTGTAAATACCTCTGCAACCTGGCACACTGCCAGACTGGCTGCTTGTTAAACCACAATGTCTCTTGTTTCTCTTTTTCTATTTCTACAGAAGATGTGATGTGTGAGTGCCGAGGCTTTTAGAGGCTTTGGAAAGCACCTTTGACATAACTTGGTGGAGTAGCAAGTAATTTAGCTATTAATATTTTCTGTAGTAGTAAGTAACTAGTTAAGTAATTAGTAAGTAAATTATAAGAAATTTTAAGAAGCTTGCCCAACACTGGTGCCTGTACAGAGACTAAAACTAAATTAGCAGACTATTACACTTTCTTTAAAATATTGATTTGGCGTGTTGGGGTCCATGTTCAGGTCATGTTGAAGTATGTTCAGTCGGTTTGTTGGAAGTAAATCTATTAAATGTAACACAAGACTCCCTTTTTTAACCTATCATCATAATTCTTTACAGTCTTTTCACATTTCTGTTCATGTATGGATTCATCAACAACAGACATTGTATGATTACCACAGCTTTAGAGGGGTTTGCATATTTTTGGACAGAGCCTGACTGTTTCTCCCTCTGCCTCTAGTCTTTATGCTAAGCTAGGCTAAACACACCGTAATTCAGCTCGGTACTTCAACCTCCAGAGAAGACATTGATATCAATCTTCTGGGTTGACTTATGGAAAAAAGCTCATACATCTCTGAGTAGTATTCCTTGAATCTCTATTTATGGGGGAGTTTGTCTTCCCCCTAGAAATTCTCCCAACAGTCATTTGTAGAAGCAGCTTATTACAACCCATATTTACAATTATTTAGATTTATCTATTATGAAAGGTGGAGGTCTGGTAACATAGTATAAATATTGACAAAGTCCATGTAAGTAGATTAGGGTTGATGGATGGATCAAACAATGTACGTATCTTGGTTAACTTAATGTACTTAACTTCCATCAGGTTAACTTTGACTGGTGCATCATTAAGTTAACTTATGTACTTAACTTAACAAATGTGCACCCAAACCATTATCTTTCCTTGACCTAACCAAGTAGGTTTGTAATGATAATTTGCAATGATAAACACCTGTTTTAAACTGAAATTGTTATGTTAGGTATAAGGATTTGTTGATCTCCACCGGTAGGGGCGCTTATTTAGGAAACTCTTTTCTGGGTCACTTTCGAGGTTTTGTTCGATACTTTCTCAGTGTTTCTTATTCTACTGAGGTCTACTGAAAACTCAACAAACTTCAGTCACATAGCAAAATCTAATGTGGTAATTCCTAAGAACATTGTAATAGGAGATATTGATTTCAAACATTTGGTGATATTTTTATGGTTTGTCCATGTGTGCGTTTGTGTGGATGTAAGTGCATGGGCGTGTTGTTGTGCATATCCCAGGCTTGAGTTTGCATGTGAACATGTGTTAGTGAAGCCCAAGTGGCAGAGCTAAAGAGTGCATCCTGAAGCAAAAAGACAGAGAGAGGGAGGACAGAAGGAAAAAGAGAAAGAGAGAGAGAGAGTTTCTGTGTGTGAAAGAACTCTTTCATCTTCACCCCAGAATCCCTGGCGAGGCCTTCCATGCCAATCCATTTCCTGGAGTTGGCTTCAGTCTCACCCAATGGGACGACACACACATACATGCACACAAACTTGGCTCGCTTCGCCCCACTGTGAAAGCTCTGCAATCTTGCCTCTACACACAGACAGACACTCACAGACGCACACACTCGGCCCTTTGGGATGACAGCGAGGAAATGGCAAGCAGCAGCTGGGGGGTCCCTTCGCTCCTCTACAGAAACTGTAGCACCCCAGAGGCATCCCCTGGCCCTATCTTAACACTTTGTGACTGCTTGTGCATTTGTGTGTGTTGAGCCGTGTGTTTGTGTGCTGGCACGTTTGTGTGTGAATGGGAGTGTGTGAAGTTGTCCCCCCTGATCACCACCATGGTACCTGTCATGCTTGCCTCATGCTCCTTGTGCCCCTGTGTGTGAGTGTGTGTGAGGATGTGGGTTTGTGATTGGGTGTGTAGTGACTCCTTTTAAGCTTCCAGGAAGAAAAAAGGAAGAGATAAACAAGGCTAGAGTGGTGAAACAAACCACACAGACCTAAAGGCTGCCCTGCACGCTGGAATTGTTTTAGCCGCGTGTCAAAGAGTTGCATTTGTGTTGCAGCTTTTTGAGCGTGTGTGTGTGTGTGCATGGGTATATGTGTGTGTGTTGTCATAATCAAATCCACAGGCATTTTTTCTAAACCTTTCTGTGTGCATTAATGTGTGTGTGTGTGTGTGTGTGTGTGTGTGAGTTAGTGCGTCTGTGTATTTGTGTGTGATACTAACCGCAGGCGTCCAAGTCTGTTCATTAGCAGGCTTAGCTAGCAGAGGGAAGCATGTAAAGATGACTGCTATTAATTTAGCATCTCACTGGCTTCCCTTGCTCTCGCTCTATCTCTCTCTCCCTCGCACACACACACACACACACACTCACATACTCACATACACACACACACACACATACACACACAGATGACTGCCAATTCATTAAGTGAACGTTTGGAGCCCCAGACTGTACCAACTGGTAGAAGCTAACTAATCTGCACTGCGCCAGTGGAGAGAGAACGAGCCAGAGAAACAGATAACATTCACCGAGGGGGACATTCAGCCTCTGAAAACAACTATTAACATCAACATTTGGGAAGGCCTCAACTTCAGAAAGATAAACACACTCTCACAAGTGCTGGCATTTGGTTGTGAATACAAATCATAAAACATACGGGAAATCGAAAAGCAGTAGCTAGGTAGCTCTTTGAGGCTTTTGTCCATTTTCCCCAGGAAGTGCTGGAGGAGAAAACTTACTTGCTGTTTATTGTCACTCAGTTTGTTAATCATTGTCATGTTTGCCCTCCCGTGGGAAGTTCTGATTGGATGGACAATGCCAGTCTTAGGCAGGGACTATGTTTGTATGCAAGACCCATTGAGGCCTGCACTCTTCGGGGCGACACATGCAGATACTAGAGCAGAGCCAGAACAATTTGCACAAAAGTTAGGAGATGACATCCCCTGGTTGAACAGTGTTGTCTTAAACTGTATATAAGCGGTTAATTAGTAGTTAATTAATGGTTAATTACACCAGGGCATTAGTAAATGTTGGAATTAGGCTGTTTCTAAGGTCAAGAATGGTAAAAAAAAATGTATGCCAGCATCAAATATACATAGAAACTTGTTTGACTGTCTCTAACTTATGCATGGACATATTTGTTGATTAGCAGCTGGTAAAAGCACCTTTGGCTGCACTCAGAACTGGGCTAGTTTTCATATACCAACGGCCAGGAATGTCACTTTTCAAACAGATTTGCAAAAAGCCTGTGGTCATTCAAAAGGTGATGAATGCAGGTTTTTAATAGTTACGCAAGCTGTCAGCCATCATCTCCATGAAATAGAAATAATATAAACAGCTGAATAAAAAAATGCGCACCCAAACTACTTTACCACTTAATAGCTCATCACATGGAAAAACAAATATTCATTTCTATTGGTCATCATGGTACACAAATTTGTGACACTGACCAAACATCACAACAGTGCTGATCTTTAAGGGAATGTAGAACTTGTACGTCATTGTCATGACTGCGATGTCGTTTTTTTTCAATCCCCTCTGAATCAAGAATTAACTGATTAAGTAGTAGTTAAAGGTAATGTCAATCCAGCTCTCGTGAATGCCATAGCCAAAAATGCCTTGAGGGAATGTCCTCAAATTTGGCACTAATGTCTACTTGGACTCAAACATGGATGCCATTTAGGTGGTCAAAAGTCAAGGTCACCTCACTCTGACCTCGCATTCGTCCCATTCGGGTAACATGATATCTCAGAAATGCCTTGAGGGTTGGGAACAAATGTCCACTTGAACTCAAGATCAAATGATGCGATTTTGTAGGTCAAATGTCAAGGTCAATGTGACACAAAATACATTCTTGGCCATAACTAAAGAATTCATAGTATAGTTATAACAAAATTCCATAAAATTCTCTAATAGGATAAAGTTATGAAAGGATGACGTTGTATATCTAAAATGATGAAAGTCCTGTGTGTTTCAAAAACACTATTCTGGTCAATATCCAATGCTATGACTCAGGAACAGAAGGGCTGATTTAGACCATATTTGGTGGCTCTAATCTTGGTTTTCCATCTTGGTACTGCGGTAATAATATTGATATTCTGTGTTATTGGTTTGAAAATGTGTGTGAATCATCCAATTTTTTCTAAATGTGTAACTTCTTTGCAGCAGTGTCTATATTTGAAGCATTGTCTACTGCCATGGCTACATTGTCTGGACACACATTGATATAGATGCAACTTGTCTGGTTGGAGGCATAGAACCGGGAAGCAGTTATTGCAGTTCATATTAGAAAACCCTTTGAAATGGCAAAGCAAACAGTTAATGTATTATACAAACATTTATTATCTGTGTGACCAAAGCCACAGACCTTCATTATCATTCTTAAACATACACCACAAAAAGAGCAGTGCCATTCATTATAATGGACTCAAGAACTTACCCACTGTTTTATTTAAAATGAACTACACTTGCAGTCTTCATTGTAATGAAGGGATATGTCAGTAGAATGCAAAAGAATTGCTCCATAATGTATTCTTAACAGTGTTCAGTAGTACAAAGGCATAAGCTACTGTATACACCAGGCTGTGGCTACACAAGCAAAACTTGTTAGTGAGATAAATTCACTGTTGGTTTTGGGACTTAATAATGATAAAAAGTTACAATAGCAGCAGCTTTATCCCTTGGAGTTAGAAACACATTAAGAACAATGTGAAGCCCTCCCTGCCCCTACTCTGTGAATACAAAGTCGTTTTTGTCACTATGGGTGCATTTTTTGTAAAACTGCTACATCCCTCTTGACAAAACGTTCATCTTTTACTTTGTTTTCTGTGAATCTACCAATGCTGCTGTCATGTACACTGCTAACACGTCGCTGCAGTTACAATTATGGGATGTAAATCCCTTAAGAACATTTGAGCATATCCAGTCTTGATCCATAGCAGGGAGCCTGTGTGTATCCATGTGTAAGTCTCCTTCACCATCTCCATAGCTGTGTTAATCATCCTCGCTGCCACTCACTCTCAAGGTCTTAGTGGCCCTCTGTTGAAAGCTGCAATCCGCAATTCAAATAGAAACAGAAAATAGTGTTGCAGCCACATTAAGCAGCTCAGTGAAGCAGTGGTCGTAGACTGAAACAGGGCACTCTGATTTCAGAGGGCTAGGTCATTACTTTGCTAATCCTACAGAAAATTAGTTTATAGGTTAAAATTGATATTCAAGCTACAAGAGCATTAACATTTAGTGGCAGGGCTGACTCATGACATGGATGTAGAGACACACTCAGGGTGAAAAGATAAAGGAGATGAGTTAAAGCCAAGACAAAGGTTAGACTGCAATTTGTTCATTTAGTTTTACTTACTATTGATCCCTCTTCCAAGAAAAATGTAGAAAGGCAAAGCTGAGTGTGGAAAGTTTTACTTCCCAACATGTAATTAGGACCCAGGACCAGTTCTTCCACTTACGCACACTTTGACAAACTTTTTATATTAATATTTCATAGTGAGAGTAAGGCAGTTCTTTGCATGACACCTTTTTGATCCTTCTTGGTTTAATCACTGTCTTCTAAAGCAAAGACAGATCCTTGATTTCTTATCATTCATAACCTCCGCCAAAGAGGTTATGATTTTGGTGCCATGCCAATGTTCTGGCCAAATAGCCAGAATAATTTCCCATTTCCCATTATCCCCAAAAGACAAACCCATTGCTTAAAAAGTCCTATTGCTCTCCCTGAAGTGTTTCTGTCCTTAATATATTAGTGTATTTGGATGTAACATCACCTTAACCAAGTGCTTGTTATTATAAACCACATCACAATGTTGCCACACCATAAAACCTTTTTTTTTTTCAGTAGAAGGATGGCACTTGCTGGACTGTATGTATTTTCAGATTGGTGGGCCTTAGTGGCAATGGATTTTGGATGGGATAACTGCCCCTCAGAATAATAGGATTTTAGTCCCCATATGTTTGATTCTGCTTGTTTGTCCGCAGGATTACGAAAAAACCACTGGTCTTATTTTCATGAATCTTTAAACATGGAAGAAGAAGTCATTTTCAAACCACAAAATATATTTCACTTTTGTTAACATTGCAAGATGGGACATTCCACATGAGCAGAAGTCTTAAATGTAGGATAGAGCCATAGAGACCACCATGATAGCTCTCAGTTGCAATTATTGGCTTTTCAAATTTCCAATTTCACTGCGCGTAAGCACATTTTTAACCTCCTCTTTTGAAGTGCAACCTGATTGAGCGAAACATGACAGAAAGTCAATTTCACACCACATTCATCAGTGGATTTCAGAAAAAAATGTCAGTTTATTAGCATTGCATCAGGAATGAAGACCTACAATGTAAAGACAACGGTGTCCTCACATGTGTAGCTGCTTCTCACACTCAACTTGACCTCCTTCACTGAGACAGCACTTTCCTGTTGATAATTAATTTCCTATGGTTATACATACCAAATATTCTCTTCTTTCAGAATGATAAAACATGAGAGTGTGTAGGAAAGGACCTTTAAAATGCCCACTGATTTTGGTGTGTGTTTATGTGTGTGCACGAGAGAGATAGAGGGGTAGAGAGAGAAACAGACAAAGAGACAATGGGAAAGAGAGAGTGGTGTGCATGTGTGCATGTTGAACATAATTAACTGGATGGTGCTGAGAGTAAGATGAGGGCAGGGCAGCTTTAGAGCTTTGTCAGACCATACTGACCTTGGTAACAAAGGCTTTCTGCCCAAAGTTATTAACAATAATTGGACCTAATTATATGATGTATAAAAAGAGGAGGAAATTGCGGAGGAGCGTTCGATTGAACAGTCATTGCAAAGACTGGAAAATGGCACAATAACAGGTCAAGTGGAACCACTGCTCCATGTGTTTTTGTGTGTTTGTGTGTAGTTGTGTCTGTGCGTGTATTTGGATGTGTGACTGTGCCATGTGTCTTAATACCTCAGGCTTTTGAAAAGCAAACCTTCCTGTTACTATTAAAGCTGAGCAGGTCACAAACAAGTGTCCACTTCTGAAAGGAAGAATAAAAAGATAGAAACAACACCTGAATATAGTGAATAGGTGTGTATAAGCTGAACAAGTCCGTCATTTGTGGGTCAAACAGCGAATAAATGTCATTACAATGTGGGTGGTAACACATCTTTGTGAAAACCAGACAAAAGGACAATTTCCCCTCTAATAGAAATAAAATGAATGATTGTCATGGATATGATATATATAATTAAATGTACAAAATAATAGACACAATGTGCGCTGTAGTTATGGAGTTGTATCCCTCAGTCTTTCGCAAAATGAATTAATTAATTCACTTTCTGTAACTGGTTATCCTAACTAGGGTTGCTTGGTGATGGGGGATGGAGTCTCAGCTGACATTGAGCCAAAGGACAGGTACTTTTTCACATAATCCAGTCAGGTTACTACTGTGCGGACACAGACCCAGCATAAAGTGGTAGCGCCTGTATCTGGAATATTTTTGGTTTAGGAAGGAGGAAGTGGAGATGCACCGTTCTATCTGAGCAGGTTGTGTACAAGTACTGTAGGTACTGTACTCTACCTGGATCTTTAGATTTTCTCAAAAGCATTTTACATAATTCTCTGTAGGTCGATCTCTTTCACATTTTCACCACATAAGATAAGATAAGTTAAATTAAGATAAGATTTTATTTATGTCTCAGTGGGGAAATTCAGTTGTTAAAGCAGCTTACAGAAGTTACAAAGACATAAATATATAACAATAAAGAAAATAAGACATTATATACACTAATAACTATACATGCATGTTGGGAACACAGATGGACTTTGCTCATTTGTACATACTGGATACTGGTTTGAATGTAAAGACAACAGAATTCTGGATAATTTTGTTCTCCAACCCCCAAAATCAGTCCAAGGATCGAGTTGCATCTATTGCCCCTACAGATGTGTGATAACGTCATTCTCAGTTACAAAATTCTGCAAACTCTCTTTGCTCCACCAACAACCATGGCCAGTAAGTTTATATGAAGGCAATATACACAGTTTGGTATAAAAAACAGTGAAGTGACATGGTGATATTGGCAGTGGTACTTTTTTCATGCTGGTGTTAAACAGTTCGACTGCTGTAGCAATAAGTAACCTGCAACACAGTGGCAGACACAGTCTGCTACTGAAGCAGCTGCAGAGCTCCCACTGTGGCATGGAGGGGGCGAGCGGTTTGTCCATTAGCATTGATACTACGGAAATATAAATTAGTTAGTTGCATTAATTGACCCCTCACTTGAACGTCCACTGCCCAATCATATGTAGCATCTATAACAAGAAATGAAGGCCTGTCAAGCGCTCAGTTTTGCCTAAGCAGAGTTTAAATGGCAGCATTAACCACAGATTTCCGAGGGGAACAAAGGGAACAAAGCCCAGCAATATAAAGTTACCAACTCACAAACAATACTAAATATTGATAAAAACAATGTGTCACATTATCAAATAGCAGCAGGATTTCTCTTATTTCATCTGAGTTGCATGTCCATATATAAAGCCAACACATGTATTGAGAATAATGAGGAATGAAAGAACAAGGAGAAAAGGCAAAGCCTGTGTGATGGGGCAGGCACAGTGAAGGTGTGCAGGATTACCTCTGGAATATCAAAGAGTGCCTGCATTAGAAAGGGTTAGGCCTTCCGTCATTAAGCATGCTCTCTTAATGATGAGACTCTCACTCCTGCACTGATGAGGGAAGGAGAGAGACCAGCGGCCGGCTAATTGGAGTCAATTTCTGCATGACTGAGTGTGTGTGCACGTGTTTTTATGCATGTGTGTGTGCGTGTGTGTGTGTGTGTCTGAACGTATGGTTGTTTGTCTGTCCGTAAGAGAGATGGAGTGTGTCTCCATTTCGGCCACTGTGTGCATGGAATGCCTGATTCCGCCTCATTTTACTGCATTTTAAAAACACCCTTTCCGCTTGTCTCCAGTCAGTTGACCTAAGGGGAGAGACAGACACCAAGCTAACAAGATGAATTTAGTCAGGGAAGCAATTGAAGGGCGGACATATTGACAGACACCGAACACAATTGAATCAAATTAGTCCACAGTGTATTTATTTAGTCCAATTAGTTCCAGGACTAATGCCAGAAAAGAAAATTGCCAATAAACAGCTCACCTCCATGGCACCTTACACCATTTTCAGGTGAGCTAAAGGGCAAAGTCAGAAATAAAAACATCCCCAATCAGGCAACAAATAATTGACTTCACCACTTAAAATACAGATCAAACCACCGTTAAATTAAAATGTTTTGCAACTTACAAAATACCCCTGATGAGGATAGTGTTTTATACTAATGGTCACACACACAGGTGGTCAACCTACTGGTTTTACTGTTGCTTCTTCAGTTTTAAAAAGCTACATAAAGGGGACTGACTTCCTTATTAACATAGAAAGGCAGAGAAAATATCCCAGCATGGCATATGGTCCAAAACTCTATTTTCCCAACAATAAAAAGTACATAAGCATTTATATTCACCCCTGGAGTTTTTAGAATCAGGAGTTTGCATTTAACAGATTGACAATGACATAAATATGCAGATGATGTCAAACTTAATGTATTTGTGATACCATGGCACTGTGTTTATTGGACCAGGGGTGGTTGCTGCATCCATGCACAAAGCTCAGCGAGACTTTGGCTACAGTGAGGCACATATTCTTGTGGTGGATCCCCTCCCACTACATGACCACATGCTCAGGACAAAGAAGACAGAGGGAGAGCTGCATCGGCTCACTATGCTTCAAAATTTGGAATATTGTTTTTCAGTTTTCTGCCTACTTTAGCTTTCAGTTTCTAGGCAGCTTGGGGTCATTTTGTTGATTTGTAATCAAACTTTACAAAACAAATATTAGCTAATCTTTTCCATAGCTCAAACAAATCACCCATTTCATTTTCTCCTTGTGTCCTACTACAGCTTTCTTCGCCCTAACACGCAAATAATGAGTTTAAAATCCTGCTGCACTACCACTACAAAATTTACACATCAACACAAATACTCCCATTCACTTTCATTTGATTGAGCAAAGAGTGACAGTCACTTGCCTGCATTTGCAGGTGTTTGACCGTGCCTCATAGTGTTTTTATAGTACCTGAGCACTGGCTTTACCATACTAGCTTCGTGTCCAATTTAAAAACAAAATGCTGTTGTGTTGCTGTTATGGCTTTTTGAACAGTCCCCGTCTTGTTGTCGGGTCAGCAAACACTGTTGAGCGTTTTGATTCTTATCTCAAGTCTTTTTAAGAAGCCATTAACACCCTCTTGTTAATGGTTTCAGTCTGTTTGTTTTTGTGACGTCAGTGGCTCATTATCATGAGGAGTGTTGTTATTGTGATTTTTTTATTTTAATTTTTTTAAAAAGCTGTTCCATAATAGCATACATGATTCCAAGAAGGAAAAAAACAATTCCCTTTCAAAAAAGAAAAAAATAATGTTCTAGAGAAGATTGGCACAGTTGTCATTTAGTTAAGATGACATTGCCAGATTGCCTGGTTTTGAAGTACAGACAGGAAAAGAAATCAGAAATGGAAGGAAATTATGTGAAAGACACAAGATTGATATTAGTGTAAAACCAGATGGGAAATGTAGAGATTGAAAGCAGTGCTGTCTAGCTTTTTCCATCCAGCTGCCCTGTCTTCAACTGTTCATCTCAGAGCATAACAAAGACCGGACTCCACAATTGTCCAGGATAACCAAGAATAATGTATTTTTTATTAGGACAGAGTACCAAAAAGGTGGTGACTTCTGCTTAAATAAGAGTTATTTTCTGTAATAGAATTTCTGTGTGTTCAGTTTTTCATTTAATACAGGTCAATGAGAGAGCAAGTTATTTATTAGAGGTTCTTTTGGGGGCACTTATTTAGGGGCAATGAGGACACAAGATCCACTTTTACAGTAGTTGACTGTTGAAAGAAAAACAGCTTGAGGAAATGTGCCGGAAAAAAATCCCAGACTGCAGTCTACCTTGAATGTGAAGATCCTTAAAGTTCCCAGATGATCAAACCCTGCATTCATGTCATGAACACTCTCTGAAAATGTTGACAGCTAGTTCAGTCTGAATGTGATACTTGAATTTGATATTAGCATCGGAACAGGAAATTGTGTTTCAGCATCAACAAAAGTGCAACAAAAGTCAGAAAGAAAGACACGGTGTTGCTGTTGGAACCCAATTCTCCATGAAATTTGATGTTTTTGCACATGAGTTTGAAATTAGACTTAATGAGGTTGTTAAACAACTGCAAGGAATAGGCCTGTTTTATTGATAATGAATCTCCAATGGGGCTTTGTGTAGAAAATCCAGCACCAGACACTGTGCTCAAATCCAGCATTAAAAAACCAGAGAGTTGGCCCAGGTTTGTTTATTTTGAAACCCATCAGGACAACTCTGTCTCTATCTCTACGTCTGAGGAAGCATGTCTACCACCTGTCAATCACACAGGCACAAGTCAGCCCTATTACTGCCTACAAAATGCAGAGAGAAACAAACATATCCATAGAATAGGTGACACGAAATAAACACCAAGACTCAAACAAGAGAGCAGGTTATTTATTTCCCATATGTGACTGGTAATTAAAAGCCAAAATCAACTCCATGAGTCAACCAGTGTAACTTAGCTAAAGGTCTGCAATTATGGTGACTAATCAGTTTGTGACAAAATACTGGCTGAAGTAGTTTTTCTCTGCTGGTATCAGTAACAGCTACGCTGGGTGGTATCTCCTATAAAAGCTTGGATTTATCACATTTGCTTAGTTAAACTGAAACTTGCTTAATCAAAGTTTGATCATCATCTATGCATACTATATGTGGCCGCAGTTTCAATTGGTGTTTGTGTTAACAATAAAAGGTTTGGAATATCTGTAGTTAAACTAATGTTTATGGGATCATGATTATCTCCAGTATAGAATTGCATCCGAGCAGCCACTTTTTCTGTGATGCAATGTTTGTATTGTTGCAATAATTGCTTATGGCCAGTCTTCCTCCCCCTCATGCGCTTTAAGAATTGGAAGAAATGAAAGGAAAAACTATTGACTGTTTAGTTCTTTATTGGATGTACAGTTTTTTACTGTTGGTTCTATCTTCATTGTCATATAAGTATCTGCATTTAAAGTCAGTTAAAAAAAAAAGTCAGTGGGATAAAATATCCCAAATGTTTGCATCCAAACAACAATTAACAGTTTCATACTGCTTGATCTTTAGCAACACTTACAGTGCTGTCCATAATTGGGTTTGCACAAAAGTGTGTGACCTCTCAGAGTTTCACCATTACTGTTTGTTATGTTGCTACGGATATGCAAGACGAACGTAACACCTCATGTTTCATATGCCTCCACCAAAGTTGCAATTTACACCCATGACTGTCCACATTCATAGTGAAGACTTGAAGAAAGACTATCAACTGTATTTTCTGGTAAAAATGGAGTTTCAGTATATTCACATGTATGATTCCGGTGAATAATTTACAGTGAAAAACAGAGGTCTTATAGAGGGCTTCATTATATGGTGTAACAGCAATCACTTAACCCCATAAATAAGTCTGCTTGTATAAAAGTCTATGAAAAAAGAAACCTACTTTTCACATGATTTATTAAACACTTTCCTAATAAGTTGATGTTCTCTGTTGCTAGTTTCAAGTCTTCTTCAGTCCAACACGATGTTCATTTTGTAAATCATGGTCCCATTTAGAGTAAAAAAACATGATAAAGCAAGGTATGCTTGAGATTGACAATTTGTTACCATAGTGCTTTCCGGTTTGGATATTGTCCATGTATATGCTTTAGGACTTTAACCATTTCATAGTGTGTTTTCAGTTCATGAAAGTTATTTGTAACAATTTGATTGCCTCAAAATTACTTTCCTAGTGTCCGGTTGTACTTAAAAAAATGACTGATATTCAGCTGTTCATTTCTGCTCCTTGCTAACCAAGCTAGCTAGCTAGTGCTAGCTGCTAGCTCAGCTTAACCCTCTAGTCCAAATATGGTCACTTCTGGCTCTAAATAACTAATACGCAGTTGATCAAAAACCAAAGAGGCAACAGCACAAATTGCTGACCTTGAGTTTCAAAAAGTTAGCCACAAACGTATGGGTGATGTCATGGTTGCAAACATGTAGTTTACTGAAAATGTAGTGAGTTATTGTTGTGTGATTTGCCTGCTGTAAAAATCATATATCAACTAGAAAAGCACTCGGAGAGCGCAGACCTCCGCCAAGGCAATAGGGTCAGTTACGCAATACCAAATTGCACACTTGAAGATTTATGTTGGAAGCTTGAATTTTGGGGAGGACACTGGCATAGAAATATTTTATCCACTAGATGGTGGCAGTTAGTGAAGGCAATATTGTCACTGACGCAGTAATATAAATTAGCAATATAAATTCCAGATGGTGTTCCAGATCAAATGTAATCACCTTTGTACACAAACAGTTTAATATACTATTTAGAATTGATGACAATCCCATGTGAATTAAAGACAGGACCCTGGTTCATATACAGGGTTGATTGTGAATATGTTTTATATAACTTAATATATGCCATGCACTCATTATGTTACTACAGTACAGTAATTATTATATGAAACACAGCAAACTAAAGCTGTTGCCCGGACAAACAAAAGTCCAGTATAGTTTCCAAGGTTTAAAACAAAAAAATGTTTTACTGAGTCAAATTGTTGAGGCACAGTTTCCAATTATGAGGGAATAACTTTCCCTTACTTCTGTTTAATGGAACATGTTCTTTGTTGTTTTTAACCAGTTACTTTTTATCTGTTTCCTTGCTTTGAGACACTGCTTGGTATAAAGTAAATAATGTTGCAAAGCTTCTATATAAATGTGTTCCTGACACCATATGTTAAAAGAAAAGGCACATTTCTACTCAGATACTGATGGTGTGGAATTATGAGAGCTGTTTTTGGATAGCTGGTTGGGCATTTTAATGAAACTGAAGAAAATAATTGCTTGTGCTTGTGATGGTGGTGGTGGTGCTTGATAAGTAGGAAGAGCTTTCACTTACTTCTCTCACTTTATCAAATTAATTACATTCTATTTTATAGTGATATTTATTCCAAAGTGAGACGTTGAGCATTTGAAAAAACACTGGCACATACTCCAAAGTCTTTTACAGATTTGGAGTATGTACATTCTGAATGATGAAGAGGTGGTGTTCTTTTTCTGTCCAACATTTCATTTCATCTTGGGGAATACTGGCAGAATATGTGAAATTTTACAATATGGGTGTTCATTAATTCGGTAGCCATTAATGTAACTGAAACCTCTCAGGGAGTTTTAGGCATTTATTCAAATATTCTGAAACTCTGCAGATTTTTATTTGAAGCAAACATCACTGATAAGCACACCTTCCGCCGGAAAAAAAAGGAACTAATCACTGTTTGCTTGGAGTCGAAACCTGCCTGTCTGGGCCTTGTGAACCATCGAACAAGAAGCTGGACATCAGATTTTGTCTGTCTTGTTTTTATGAACTCCCAGGGGTGATGACAAAGCAGTTCATGTATTCTGTGCTGCAGAATAATTGGGCTACATTTGGGCAACACTTGTCACTCACCTCTGCACCTGAGGAAGGCTTGTGTCACATATTTGGCTTATGTCAAGATATGAGTTTCACCCCAGTTTAAATTGCATGACTTTCCTTTTACTTGTAGAAAAACAGAATACAGTTTTCTCCTCTAATATTTATGTACTCTAAAATTAATTTCACCATGTTCCCACCAACTGTATACCTGAGGAACTGACTGGTTTTGACAAGTACATACTGTGTGTTCCTGACAAAATGAAAAATTTAATAAAACTGAATTTTACATTTTAATGAGACAATATTGCAATACCAAGGAAAGGGTGCTTGCGTTGTATTTACTTTTATGCAGTGACAGCAATCCTCACATTAGTGCACTCAAAAGGTGAAACAGTGACAAGACTGACATTGCCAGTACTGCTATTTGGTACAATTTCTCTGTGGATGGGTACTAAACATTATTTGTCATACCCCTTCAGTTCCAGCAGGCACACAGTCAGGACTGTATCTAGATGGTAACCCTAGATTAGCAAAAAAAAACTGTCAAGACTCTTCATCTAAGGAATTAAATTTTACAATGTGTGGTCAGTGCTAACCTCAAACATCGTGTTGAGTTTTGCAAATCTAGATTTACCTTCTAGGCATGACCCACAGTCAGGCAGGCAACCTGCTGGATCTATTGTTAGCTGTGGCTTTGTATTATTGGTGATTTCAGCGAGTAGTGACTTTATCTGCCTATATAGTATAGTTATGACAACATTAACCCTATAGTTGTGAAGGCTTTGACATCAATAACCCTACAGAAGTCCTGACAGCTTGTTCAAACGCACAGTTTCTGTGTGAGCCAAATTATGTTTTTACAGAATACACACTGTATAGCACCTAGCCTGCTTTATAATTAAAAAAAAAAACATGGAAATACTTCACTTCAAGAAATCACTTCTTACTTTAACAGTTACAATAATTTCCTTGCTGCAATACAGTGCTGCAAGGCTTACATATTTTTGTAAGCCAACCCTCGAAGTTTGCACCGTCTGGGTTCCTTTGACAAGAAGCCAATGGGATATTTCCATTGGCTTCTGGATTATTGGAGATAATATAATAGAATAGAATAGAATAGAATGTAGAATAGAATGTTTTTTATTGTCATTGTGCACAAGGTACAACGAAATTCAAGGACAGCTCGGGTGGTGCAAGATACACAGGTACCAAGGAAAAATAATAATAAACAATACAAATATATTCAGAAGAGCCAAGACTATGTGCAGCAGAGAGCATAACAGAGAGCACAACAGCAGCAGTGGAAATCACAAATAACTTAGAACATCTGACTTATTGCACAGAATAAGCGCTATGACAAATAAAAGCCCATGATACTTACTTTTTTCAGGAAAATAAATTCACAAATGTACACTACTTTTATGATGTTTGAAATGTAAATGTAATCGCCAAGACAAAAAACTCACATTAGACTATTATCTATTTACACCATGGTCACATGATTTCAAAGACATTTAATGTCCCCAACAACCAGTGTAGTCTCATTTAGCCAACTGAAATGAAATTAAATGAAAATCTCTTAAATTTGTGTCAACCCCAGACCTTATTTCAGGCATCTAACCGAAAACCCATTAGAAAACCCATTGACTATGAGAAAGTTAAACTGCCATCTGCGACCTCCTTTCCACGTTTTTTGGACTCATAATACCGTATGTCCTCTTTTGAAATTGTACACATCCATTATAACACAATGCTCTCTTGTGTGTCTGTTTTGTGTATAATGGCATTTCCTTTTTTTGTAAACATCACCAAGCAATAAAGAAAATATCCCTGGATATCCCTGGATTGTGTGGCTAGTTGCAGAGAAAGGGTAAAAACCAAATGAGAGTATTTTCAATTGTATAATGTGTCTTTTAGCCAATAAAAGTTTCAAAATAAACCATCAGAAGTTAACCTGGTCTAAAAATCTCAGAATAGGACCTCAGTATAGCAGTGTGTGAAGCTGAGCTGCAGACAGAGTGGGAGCAGTGTTGCCAGTGATTGCTGATTGTCTGTGTACTCAGGGGGATTGCAGATATTGCAGGTTTTTATACATATCAGCTCAGTGTCGCCTCTGTTGTTATTTTGTTGGCCTGATGGATGGTTGTTTGCAGCGGCCATTTTTTAGCCTTGGCTTTCACTCTAAAAGCAGCATTTGTGTGTGAAGGCGTGCCTGTAAGACTATGTGTGTGTGCTCTTTGTGTGCCAGTGTGTGTTAAAAGCTGAACGACAGTCCCCATGATTGATGCTACATGTAAAACTAAAACTGGCCCCGCCTGAACACTGTAATACATTACACTTGATGACAACAACGTGTCCTGCGATGACAGCAGGACGCGCCCCAATACCAATAAATCCATATTTCCCCTTGTACCCTGCTCATTTACTCGCTTTTTCTCCCCCTGCCGAAGAAGCATCATCGCCAAGTCACACAAGAGCAGGTTTTATCCTGCTTTACAGAAGAAGAGAGCAATTTCCAAGAGAGAAGGGAAAATGAGAGTGAAATATAGAGCATATACAGAGAGAAAGGGGGGCTCAGAATGAAAGAGAAAAAGCTGACAATATATGACTAACCAGAGCTCACGGAAACCAGTGGTTGTTCGATTTTTCACTTCAACTGTCAGTATTATTTACAAAAAACCTGTCCACGCTGAAAAGGATGCAGCAAATAACAGCTTTTCCGACATAGTTTTGTTCCTTTTAAATGGGGGTCAATGGAAGGGCAGCCATATAACATAAACACAAATACTGTGCTGATGTTACATTTTGGCAGCACAAACACAACAGATAATGCTGTTCCACTCTCAACTGGCAAGCCATTGTGTGGTCAAATGTAGAGTGGATGCAGGAGTTCAAACTGGGAATATATGTGTCAGCCAAAGCCATGCAGTTTAGGATCGCTTATTCGTGACTTAAAATACAAGTTGGGTCTCACACACTGGCTTATGGCTTTCTCTTGTGTCAGTATGCAAAAGGAATAGTGTTTTACCTGCACTCACTGTGTGCACAGCATTCTTTATCTGCCTTTCTCTTTCATCCAGCGGCTCATTTTAACTGACAGCCCACTGAGTGTCATTTGATGGCAAGCTTTATTCTGTCTAACTTCTTGCTGGGTTGCTCTTTTGTGCGCTAGAACTGTCAAAATTATATTGTGAGCATTGTACCTCCAGCCTACCCTAAAATCATATTCACACAGCGCTTTATCTTCGGTTAGGTCTGCTTGAGTAGGCAAGGGGCCCTGAGCAGAATACATTAAAGTTCCAACTTCGTGTTTTCACTATACACTGAGAACAACTCAAACTCTTTGGACTTACTTTGAACTTGTGGATGTGAACTGTTAAGGGACATGACTGGGGCACATTTTTGAAAAGTTTTATTGCGATTTGGATGGAGACTCATGCCAAGCAGAGCCAAAGTTATAATGACTTTACAACAACACTTAACTGGCGTGCAAGTCTGCTGATACTTTGGCAAATGGCTGTCTGTGAACATGCTAAAAAGGTTTCCTACACAAACACACATCAAAGCTTTCATATCTACATGCGGGGAGACATGCAGGAACACACAGGTAAATGCAAAAAGCAAAGCATGAAAGCCCCTACAAACAAACTCAGACACATCCAAATGACATCTTAAATATGCATACATGCACATGTTAGAGGGAAGATTCCTTTTGCGCGCAGAAACACACAAACACACTTAGACACATGCAGTGATCTGTTGTCCTTGTTGTTGTTTTTCTGCCTTGCCTTTCATGTTCAAAGCTTAGTGTGTGATTCCTGCATCTCCGCTGAGGATAGAGGGAGAGAGCATAATCTGTGTGACGGGGTGGAGGTGAAGAAAGAGAAAAAGAGGTGGCAGAACGAATGAAAGGCAAGGGAGAATGTATAATTGAGCAACCTTGGCGATCTCACATCCTCATAACACGATTAGGGCTAACCTGGCATCTAAATATGGAAGAAGGATATGTTCCTGTAGGTTACCGTTGCCACAGGCCTCCATATTTAACATGATAATATTTCATAATATTTGTTGATTGCTTATTCCCCGTAGGTGGATGCAAGCAGGGTGTTTCTGCCGCTGCTCTGGCTTTCAGAAACATCTCTGAGGCCACATCTAAATAGAAAAACACTGAGCAGCTAAAGAAGATCTTTATCCACAACTAACAACGTGACAGAAATATGTCCCAGCAGTGAAATGTTGGCCCCGTATGGTTGCGAACGGTCACCTCAGATTGTAGCCATCAACACGACCATCAGCAGAGATGATGGGTCAGTAGAGCCGGTGTGTGTTTGTGTGACCATAATAAACAGAGTCAGCGTGAAGTAGAAATGATGCCCGGCAGATATTAACAGCAAATAGGCTCCAGATTCGTCTCTCTGTCCCTGCAATCACACACATGCACACACACACTAACACAGGCGCTCACTGCACCTCTGGCGCAAGGCCAAACTCAGCAGCGATGGGGTAGAGTGACAGAAGCAGCAGTTGGCAGAATATCAGCAAATGGCAGTGTGTGTATGGGAGGACATTAGTGCGTGTGTGCGTGCGTGCGTGGTCACATACTACATGTGTATATGTGTGTGTTGACAGAGACAGCTGGGCTTTAAACAGGAGCAGGCTGTTGGATAAATCAATGAGGCAGTGGGGTGGCCACCACCTCCCCTGTTACTCAGCAGTAAGGACCCCTATTCATGTGCTCAGGACACATCTCAGTGTGTGTGGGTGTTGGTGAATATCTGCCTGCTGAGTATTTGCCAGCTAGTGTTTATGGATCCTGCTGTGGACCCCAGTGTAGCCCACTTTATAGCGATCAGAACACACTCTTTCTCATCAAACTTGTTCTTTGTCTGATCAACAAAGTCTGTGTTTTAGTCTTCACCCACTCTTCCTATTAATGTCTTTCCTTTGTTTGTGTGTTGTGACAATTATTGTGTTCAGGAGCCAGGACCAGAAATAAATTCCAAAACAAAAAAGGTCTTCAGGCATCTTTTAAACAGAATGACCACTGCCCAATCCTACTGTATATCAAGACTGGCTTCCTGTTGATTCATCACACCCATGAATGGCAGTTTAAATTAATTCAATAGTAGATGCCACAGAGATGTGATGTACATAATCTAAAACAAGGAACGTGGAGATGAATTTGAGTTGCAGCTCAGCACTAGTTGATATAAATCTTATAATGTAAATTATCCAATTGATTCTTAAACTGTGTAAGGGTTTAGAACATTATGATATGACTATATGATAGCCGTTTCCATGCTTTTTTATGTCTTGTAAATTAAGTTGATACCATTTGTTACACATATTTGGTGCTAAATTTTACAATTTTTCAGCACTCAAAAATGATTAAAATAGTCAAAAATCCTTCCAGTATGCCACATTAAAACAACACATCTCGAGGAACATCATAGAAAAACATGTGCTTTGCTTTGGTATCAAAAACTTATCACATTTTGGATATTTCTGTCAGAATTAGATTATTCAGTGATTGGATGATGAGCACTTCCATTCTGGATACTGAAGAAATTGAATTAAATGCTACTAAATGGATTAACATTATCACTCATGAATACAATTGGGCTTATTGAATCCTCAAGACTCTCAGTTTTCTGGCCATTCCCAATGTATGCAATTTAGGGACTCTAAGGATAGAAAAACTGCTTTTGTTGTGCCAAATGCTGTATGTTATGATCATAAATTGTGCATGTATGTAAAGTTAAGACTTGTGGGTACACATAGAACTGTTTTCATTGATGTATTGAGGTCAGAGGCCCTTGGCCATGTCAGTTTTTCCCTTGCTAACTGTCTTACTTTGGAGCACTATTTCATCCCCTCCACAAGGATTCCTTTTCTATGATACCAGTATCTTCTCAGTGCCATTAAGACTGAGTGCCCTACAGCCTCTGAAAGAAAAATGTCAGCAGGTCCGTCCAGCAAGCCCTCAGAAAGCTAAGGGGCTTATTCTGCATCTCTTCTTGACTTTGTAAAGGTTATTGGATAAAATGGATCACATTCTGCTTTTTAAAAAAATAATTTTAAAAGGGCTGTGATGTTGTTGATGCTAAAAAACTATATGAGTGTACAATGCTTTGGATAATGCTTTTTGGGACAATGGAGGTCACGTTATGAAGAAGTCAGGATACCCTGATGCCGCCAGAATTGCTTCATATATTAAATTGGGCTTCTACATCATTATCATCATCTTCACAACTTCACAAAACACATCAAGAAAGAACTTTCATTTTCAGTGGCGAGTGTACTTGCCGCAGAAATCTACACTAACAATGCGAGGACCTGCTCGAAACACTGCAGCTGTTCCTGTTCATGGAAATCTAATTAGTTTTTCAATGGTTGGCTAGATGAAATGTGTATGGACTCGTGGACTGAAGGACTGATCTATTCATTCCATCTTTGAGATTGATATCCACATTAAATCAATGTAAATTAAACCTCACTTCACAAGATTTTTTCTACTGTTGCAAACGCGGAACCTATTTACAGTCAAGGGTAAAGGTAAATTACATCTCCACAACATTAAAGGCCGACTTTGTACTACAGAGTGTTTTCAGCGTCTGTTTAGTCTCAAAGTCTTGCAGTACAAACCCATCGACATCACACTATCTCTATGGAAATTTAAGCATCCTGCCATATCCTTGGCCAAGCCAGTGCAACCTGTTACAAAAGCAGGGTTCTTAGTCAGCCACCTGTTGCTATGGTTACAAAGACTATCAGATAGGTAGTATACTGAGAAATAAATTTCCTCTCGACCAGCATGCATTCTTTTTTTCTTTCTTTTTTTTGATGCCAGGGACATATCTCTGCTTGGAGAGATGATGAAAAGCAGATCTAAGGTGCAGGAGGTTGTGAGGAAAGGTGATGCGGGGTGCCATTGACGGGCAGGTTAGCCCATCTAAGTAGATACAATATGGTTTTTACTACATTAAAGAACCACTCATGTTGAAAGGCTCATGTTTGCCCCCTGTTACCTGCTTTGTTGCTCTATCATGCCCAATCCCTCAAAAAAAAAAAAAAAACATGTCCCCTTTCTTGATCCCCAGTCTCTCGCTCCTTCTGTCCTCCAGCTTGTGACAGAGCAGGTGCTTATGATGTGCCACTGCTGAGGTTATTCATGTAACCTGTACTCCATCCTCACTGAATCTCCCTCTTGTGGCCTCTCTCGCTGTGCCTCGATCTCTCTTACAGTTGGGCCAACATTTTCCCTCTCCAAGTAGTGTGATGCTCATGTTTATCTTTAAGTGTGTCTCTCCCTCTGTTTTGACACCTGCATGCTGTCAAGGACAGGCGAAAACGACACAGGCAGTGGCAGCCAGTGCTAAGGAACAAAACACGCTTTGATGGCGTGCCATGCAGACCTCAAAACATTTGGCGGACCTTGTACATCAAAGCCCTCAGAGCTTAAGAAGTGGCAGTTGTGTTGTTAGTGACAGTAGAGATACTTCAGATGGTCCAAGTCAGGTTCCTGGAAACATTGTAAAGAAGAGGTTGTTTACTTAACCACACTCGTTTTCCTTTTTTATAACTGAATTATGAATACAGGTTCTCCATTCATACATTTACCACCTTTCCACGATCCTACCTTTCAACCTTATTCCCTCAGTCTATACATGCACTATGAATAACCAGCTCAGTCACAGTCAAGAAGTTGTTGCTGGTTTTTAAAATCCATTGGTTTGGTTTGGTTTGGTTTGTGGTTTTTCTTTTTTCTTTAGCATTTTTATGACAGGGCAGAGGGCCGTTGCAAATGATACGCTATTCATGGTTCTATCAGCAGCCACATTTCATTCTCTGTGAATTTGCCAATGTAGTGGATGGATGACAAAAGATACATGCCTCGAGATAGATTTATTTCCTTTTAAATCATTATTTTGTTTGTTTAAGTTATTGTTTACCTAGTTTGTCAACTTGTTACACATAATGCTTATAGACAAAGGTTGTGATTTCTTTTTCATTTTATTTGTTTAGAATATTATAATACTTTACTTCAGGGCACTGTGTAGCTACAATGCAATCTATGTCCCTTTCACCAAATCAACTACCTCACCAACAATGCTAATGTCATTTATTCTCCTTTTTTAAGCAGAGCCATGTACTTTGCCCCTTAACAAAACAAGAATTGTGCACTTCACAATGTTAGTTTAGGAAATCCTCCTGTCACAAAACCAGAAGAAGGCTACAAATTGATCTAATGATCCGTGTTTGTTTGTGGATTATACACATACAACATGTTAATTTGTGAGGTTTGGTGGAACTATTGTTTGATTCTTTTTTAACTTCTATTAAAAAACTCAATCTACAATTTTTCCCAATGCTTTAAATTTCACAAATCAACTTCTCCCCTCAATGCCACACGGTGGTGTAGTGGTGTAGTGGTTAGCACTCTTGCCAGCAAGAGGGTTGCGGGTTCGATCCCCGCCCGTGGCCCTTCTGTGTGGAGTTTGCATGTTCTCCCCGTGTGTGCGTGGGTTCTCTCCGGGTACTCCGGCTTGCTCCCACAGTCCAAAAACATGCAGCTCAGGTTGATTGGTGACTCTAAATTGCCCGTAGGAGTGAGTGAGAGTGTGAATGGTTGTCTGTCTCTGTGTATCAGCCCTGTGACAGACTGGCGTCCTGTCAAGGGTGTACCCCGCCTCACGCCCAATGCAGCTGGGATCGGCTCCAGCCCCCCGTGACCTGGGTTGACCCGGATAAGCAGATATAGAAGATGAATGAATGAACTTCTCCCCTCCCCCTCGAACCTCAACAACCTCATCCCACTGAGTGCAGCATTTGACACCATCAACCATTCCATCCTTCTCTCCCGCCTTTTTATATCACTGCACTCTCCTGGCTCAAATCTTACCTCTCCGACGGATATCAGTTCATTAGCATTAACAGTTGCAAATCCCCCACTGCTCCCCTCTCCCAAGGTGTTCCCCATGGTTCAGTTCTCGGCCCCCAGCTCTTCATCCTGTACATTCTTACCCTTGGTCACATAATCTGCTGTCATGGACTTCATTTTCATTGCTTTGGCGATGTCATTCAACAACCCATTTCCACCAAAGCCAACTTCCTCAAACTCAACAGTGACGAATCAGGAGTCATGAACATCGACCAAATCCACCCACAACGTCCCTGTAACATCTGTGGCTCCACTTTGCTCACTTCTCCTTACGTCTGTAACCTCGGTGTCACCACATCAAACACATAATTAAAACCGCCTCCATCCATCCTTCTCATTTACAGCGGCTGAGACCCTCACCCATGCTTTGATCACTTCCAGACTCGACTACTGCAATACAGTTCATCATCCAAAACACTCAAGAAACTACAATATATCAAAAACTCTGCTGCTCATCTTTTTACCCACTCCTGCACCTGTTACCACATCAACCCGTCCTTCATAACCTCCACTGGCAACCAATCCCTCAACGTATCCACTTCAAAGTCCTCACCATTACTCAGAGAGGGCCTCACTCTCCACCTTCAAGAAATGAGAGAGAAATGTTCTTCTCTCTTATTATGGACTAATTCATTTGTATACTGGTCTTTTTTGTTTTGTCATTTGCCTTTCAGTGTATTTGAGTATCCTAAAAAGCGCTATATAAATTGATTGTATTAATATGATTATTATTATACTGGCTCTAAATCCATACCTAGCGCAAAGATATGGCAGTTGCACTAATTATTGCCATGCCATACTTGGAAAGAAGATTTTGAAAACAGCTGAAAATGGGTAGATAGTAAAACCAATGTTTTTTGTTGAAAATTGTTGTGTGTGTGAGTTTATTTTAAGGAATCTAGCGGTAGCTTCCCAATTTTGAATTGGGAGTTTCCAGTTGGCCAGCCTACCATAGACTGATACTAGTTGTCTTTGCGTTATCCCTGTTTTATAAGTTTGTATCTATTTGTAACAGGTAAGGGGTAATGAGGGCTTCAGTATTTCAAAATTCTGACCTTCTATTGGGCACATGAGTCAAACTATTTTCAATAACTTATGAATGTTGTACATTTAAAATGTTCAATGGCTTGTGTTTGAGTCTAACTTTCTTTAATGCAATCCCTCGCAATACTTCAAGAAGTTGTTTATGTTGAGAGTGTCATGGCATGATTGAGTGATGGTGCATCTTTGAACAGGTGGATCAGTTTGAGTGCAAGAGCCTCAGGCCATTTTTTATTCCCAGCCTGTCCTTGAAGTGATATTCTAACTATTCGCAGTGTTGAGCTGAAGTAAATGGAGTATGTTTTTTTCTATTATATGAACCATAAAAGTCTTAATATTACACATACTTACTCAGATGAATTGAACGAAATTGAGAAAATCATGTTGTCTATACAACACAAAAACAGGCACTTCAAGAAGGTTGCTATGTGGTGGTTTGATGAAATAGCCACTGAATAATGCACTGTAGCCAGCACACACACACAAACACACACACATAGAGTCAAAAGAATTGTTGTCATCAAAATGATACATACACACAAAAACACTGCATCTCAGGAGAAATGTTTATTTTCAGAAGCTGTCTTTTTCGCTTCCTCTCGCTCTCCTTCAAAGCTCCTTGCCTCACCCAAGCTGAGTGAGTCGGTAACATGCCACCATGGAGAGTTTGAAAGTTAAAAGATGGTGTTTATTGTTTCTAAAGGAATATGAGAATACACAGACATTTCTGCCACTGCTGTCTATTTGAAGTGCAATCTCTGTTTATCTTTTTGCTGGGTTTTAGTTTACATTGGAGAATACTCAAATAGAATGCACTTACGCTTTTGTGTGAATTAAACATCAAATGTGATATTCTGCGCTCTCATCATAATTGCACTGTGTACGGACCTCTTATCTTTTTCAAAGATGCTATTAGTGGAAATAAATTGGACATGATGCATAATAAGCAACAGTAAAACAGATCTGCACAGGTACAGCAATAACACAAATTGTTTCACTGATCAAAACAATATTGCAATTGTTTGTGAAAACAGATTCTTAAACAACCTCATAGTGTTCCCACTGGGAGGCAGGAGCTGTCACACATGGTGGGCATAACGCTGGAGAGGTTTTATTCCAAAATGAAATCCACCATCTGAAAATAATGGCACAGACTCTTACATGCTGCATAGACTACATTATTGTATTTTATGTCTAAATATATTAGTTATCATAAAACATGAAAAAATAGAAACATTACCAACTGGGTCCTTGATTTTAAATTGTACTGCTTGCTGCATTTCAATCAATTAAGACAACAACAACAAAAAGATTTATGTGACCACAAACCGTTTTTAAAAATGTGTACAAGAACTGTCCATACTCTGGAAGAAGCTGGCATTATTCAAGCACATACAGTATATAAACACATACACAGTAAGTCAGCATTTTGACCTGTCGAACCCAGCTGTGCTCAATAATATTAATAATGGCCCTATTGTACATGCTGACTCCCTGTTCTGGCTGAAGTGAATCATTACATTGTGCATTGCACACGTGCTTGAATGAAAATGACTGCCTTGAAAGACAAATAATAGGCAGGTTTTCCATTTACAAAGAAGTGAGAATGTGCCTGCAGCAGGAAGGCAGAAAATTATAGTAGGAGTACAACAACAGCGTATAGGATTTTTATGTTTATGTTTATGTTTATGTTTATAATTGCCCAATGGTGTTGAAAAAGTTTCTAGAGGAAACAATGCACCTAGATTGAGTTTGCTGAACTTCTAGGTACCTTTTTAGATAAAAAGGAAACCCCATGAAAGTTCTGATATTTGCAAGTTCTTACATCATCCAATAGAACTATGTTCTGTACATCTACAAAGAACATTTGGTTGTTGTTGTTTGAATTATTAAGGATGACAAAAGTGTAATATATACTTTTTTTGTAGATGTGCTAAGTTAAGCTCCATCTGCTGATGCCATAGAAGAGTGCATGTACCAGGGCTGAGTTACGGATGGCCCAGGCTATAGGTGAAATATGAATTCCAAGAAAACCACACAAACAGTGAAGTGTTCACTTATTACTGGGCAGATATAACCCATAGGTGATTTGAGGAAAGTGAGAGAGGATGCCATCCCCTTTGTCGGCAAAATAACCAAAATCCATCACCCTTGTTAACCTGCCACCCCCCCTTTTCATCCTCTAGTAGCAGAGAGAGTGTGGGGCAGAGGGGTTATTTTGTTGAATAAGTTATTCCAATCCGTCTGACTCATTGAGCCTTTATCTGACTGAGGTTTGTGCAAGTTAGAATCTATGGCCCAGGACATTAAGATCAGTGGCTTAGGCCACATAAAGTAGGTTCCAACTTAATGATAGCATTAAACATTAGCTTGTTGCGTATGGTGACTTTGTGTTTGTAAATTAAGTAACAGTGAATAGTTTTTATATGTATATATGATGTGTATACGGCTGTAAAGCAACATGACTTGAGGTACACATACTTCATTCAGATCAAGCAGTGACACTGGCAGCACAACGCACAGCACAGGTTTGTTTAATACCCCTGCCTGCACAGGTATCTTACTGTAATGTTGCTTGAAAGTGGTGCCTGCTTTACACTACAAAATGTTCCCGATTTTGTTGCTCGCTTTGAACTTTATGCCTTAATGCATTGAGTTACTGCCCTGTGATTGGCTGATGAGATATTTGCATTAATGAGCTGTTGAACAGGTGTACATTATAAAGTGGCCAGTGAGTGGGAACTACTTGTATGGGGGAAAAAATGTAAAATGTGAGAGAGAAATTAAAGATCAATCACTTCTAATAGAAAAAACATAGCATGAGGGAAAGGTGATAAATGTTACAAACGCTGTCACCCATAATAAGAACTGCGGAGAAGGTGAAGGAAAAATGGCTTGGCCTGAAAGTGATGACAAAAAAAAGGATTGCAGCACACAAAAGAGACATCAGTGCCACAGGAGGGGGGCACAGTTCCACTTCTGTGTCATCTAAAGATGACAGAATAGCAGCAGTCACTGGTGAGACATCCATGAAAGGCATCCGTCAACCACAGAGCAGGCTGGACCACCACAAGGAAGAGAATATTCAATTTCATTCTGCAGCACAACAGAAGAAAGTCTGACTTACATAATTCAATTAGAAACAATGGCAACGGAACATTAACAGTTCATTATTAATACCAAATGATTAAAACTGAATGTTATTAACAGATTCCCCAGATTAGCTTTTGCAGGCTCAGAGACCTGCAGAGCGTATCAAGGCAAGGCAAATTTATTTTTATAGCAGCTTTCAACAACAAGGCAATTCAAAGCACTTTACAAAAGACATAAAGACATTAAGACAAGATATAAAAGAAACAATTGGCAATATAAAAAGGCAATTTAAAAAGACACATGAATAGGATATAAAAGTGTTAAAACAGTAAAATAAGAGATTGAAATAGCTGAGAAAATACCTAAAATACAATAAAAGAGATTAATAGTACACTAAATATTTGAATGCAGCTGTAGTGCAGTGCAAGATATGAATAAATAGAAAGCTGCTTCTCTATGTTTGTTATGTTTTGACTCCTACATAATTTGACGGTTCATAAGTCTACAGATCAGAAATGTTTATGGCCCTCTACATTTCAGTGCTTTATAAACCAACAGTAGTATTTTAAAGTTCTTTGACACAGAGCAAGCCAGTGTTAGTAACTGAGAACTTGAGTGACATGATCCACTTTCTCATTGTGGACTCTACCAGCAATGCTCTGAATCAGCTGCAGCTGCCGGGTTCGTCTTGTTAATTCAGTTGTGTGATAACATTTAAACTGGCTGGTTTAAAAAAGTAAAGCAATGATTGATTTGAAAGTGAACATCAGTTTAAATAAACCCAAAAATATATTTTGGTCTGACCCAAGCCCTACCCCTAGGGTACAGGGGTGGCTTTCAAGAGGTTAAGTCTTATCTATATCCCACTTTCAACCAGTCAGCCATGTCAAATACAGCACTGAGAGCTAATATACACTGTCTCTGTTTAAGTGGATGTCATTCAAGACATTAACAAGAGCAGTCTCAGCGCTGTGTTAGGTCAAAATGATCTGACCGGAAAACACAGAAAGAATTGTTCAGGACCAGGAAGGTGTTAGGCTGTTGAAAAACAACATTTTCAATGATTTTACTTTAAACTGGTAGGTTCGCTATGGGCCTGTAATTGTTCATTAGTGAGTTGTCTGGGTTGTTCTTTTTTAAGAGTGGCTTAATAAGAGCTGTTTTCAGGGCCTATGGGAAATAGCCTGAGAGTGGAGGACTATTTGTAATGGATCTAATGTGATGCAGTTAAAAACAGTTTTGAAAAAGCCTGTAGGAAAAATATCCAGGCAGCAGGAGGAAGATTTCAGGTGTTGCACAATTTCCTCCAGGGTTATATGGGTAATGAGATCAAATTTTGTCATGCTAGTAAAGTTTTAAATTGTAAATGCCAAGTCTTTCTTCAGAGATGTCATAATAAATTGAAAATGTGTTTATCTGCACATGCATTCAGCTTTACAACACTTTTGAGTGTTTTAACTAGCGTGGCATTTCTCCATAGTGCAAGCTGCTGGTGCTCAATACTGATGGAACACACAGCCATTTTTACAATCAAAGAAGGATTGCAGAATTTCTATGATTTTGTGAAAGGCTTGGTAATGTCAAGAAATTAAGTTGCTAGTTTGCAATGCAACTTAAACTTAAACACTCAATTACCTGCCCTACTGTGTATGAACCAGCCTGCCCCATTAACCGTATTCTGCCTGTCCCTAGTCGGTGCCTCTGCCTGTCTGCCTGGAAACCCAGTTTGAGCCTGCCTGTCTGGTATCTGCCTCACGTCTGCCCCTTGCCTGTTTCTGTGGATTCCGGGACAGACCCAAGTTCCCCTGACTATTGCCATCAGCTCATCAGAACTTTTTGTACTCATTATTTAATAATCCATTGTGAACTTTCATTTTAACTCCCAGTCGTGCATTTGGGTTCCCCTGTCTGAATTCAGTTGTGACATAGCCCCTCAGCTAAACCCCTCCAAAAAGATACCAGGGACCCCTGAAAGCAATAATAGAGCAAGTTTGTGAACTTTCACAAAAACTTATTTTGTAGCTTTCAGACACAACACTTCTTATACCATTGTTCTCACCAAAATAATTGCTGAGATGTGTTGTGATTACTGATGATGCTGATATACTGTCCAAACCTATGGAAGACCAGTTAGAAATCATCTTGTGATGAGATCACACCAGTTGTAATGTCTTATCGGGCCAGGGGCATAAAGTGGAGATCCGATGGTCCCTTGCAGCTCAGACCACACATCAAACTCTATTGCACTTTGCTCATTTGCGACACTATAACATTTTCCTCAGACAGAAAACAGACGGACAAATACGAACTAGGCTAAATAAGCCTACTGCACTGTGCCATAATGATATTCACATGATAACAGATTTCCAAGGTAAAAATAATGGCAGCCACTTGGGGGCAGTGAAAACCAAACCACAAGATCTCCAACCTAAATGACAGAATAGCTTGTTTGTCAGTACTACCCATTACGACATTTGTGTATTATATTGTGTAGGTATTGTGGCTTGAATTTCATTGCTCGTTTTATGCATACATGTATGGTTCACGGTTGTAAAAAAGGCTGCAGTTTTTATGCTAAAAAACTACAGACCTAGGTTTCTGGGAAAAAATGTCCAGGTTAGGCGTTACAAAAAACAGTTTAAACAGTGGGACAGTCCCACAAAGGACATGAACCCCGTTCTGCTGGGTGAAGGTTGGGTGTTTCTTCGAAGAGATGGCGGTGGAGGCATACCGGAGGATAGTGTTCAACGTAATTATAGTTTTTGTTTTGCAGCCTGCACATGAACTATATTTACGTTTTTGACATGGCAAATCAAACGGTTGTCTTTGTGCTGGCATTCATTTGTAATCATGTTTGCATTCACCCAGTATATGTGCGTCCATTTGACTCCTTTTGGCTCAGTTTTGTTCCCCACCAATATCAAAGGGAAACATCTAGCTTTTTATAGGTGAAATGCTCCCCTCTGTTCACCAGCTATACATTAACTTTGTTTGTCACTGTTCTGTCAGGATTAAAGGGAAACCTGCCTTATTGAGGGGAGGTCTGTGTGCTGTGGCATGGATGGAGACTGGAAGCCACCTACATCCACACTGGTTGAAGCAAAAATATTTGTATATCTACCATTGATTTTGACAGAGATGGCAAGGATTATATTCATGACAGCCCTAGAGACTATTAATTTAATAGGATGTTTTTTATAGTGTATACAGAATAAGCATATTATTTTATTATAGTAACTAACTACCCAAACAAAAGAAGAAGAAAAAAATACTTGCCTGGAAGTGAGTGCCCCTCCCCATCCCACGGGCCCAACTACGTATATATTTACTACCCTGACAGACACCTGACCACTGCAGTGTGTTTTAACTACTTTTAAACTTGTATTATTCATTGTTTGTGTGTTCGTGGTCTGTGTTAGTTGAGCAGCTTTATATTGTTTGCTGTTGCTTAGGCTATGTTGCTAAGCTTTAATTGTCTTTGAATTTCAATGCACTTCCTTTGTATGTGTGTGTGCGCCAGAGTCAGGAGCTGTGTACACTTAAATTACCTCCAGACAATAATGCATAGGTTAATAGAGCCAGAACTGGGGAATATGTTTATGCGTTATTGTTGTGGGCTCAGACTGTTTTGTCTGTGTGCCTTTGCATAATTGCTGTGTATGAATTTGTTGCAGGACTAGATAGACTTATCAGGGGCTGACTCATCTGTAATCATGTGGTGAGACTGCTGTGAACTGGCCACAAGTTTTGTTGACGGTCGCTAAAAGTCTGTGTGTCTATGCACAGCAGTGGTGTACATATGTTTGTCTGACAAAAAAAGAAAAGTAGAGATGCACGATGCTGTTTGTCAGTCATGTGTTGGTTTCAGTCCATATAGCAAACTAAACACACATCATCCACCCGTGATGAAGCAATTATGCAAAACAATGATAAGCGGTGATGAAAAGACTCATCCAGCCACTAGGTTTTGTTTCAAGCCTTTGATGTTGCCAAACTCCAGTCTCATTGTGCAACTAGGCAATGACACCACAAATGAGCCACTATCTTCACTCAAAGTACAAACACATCCACACAAACACACATAACAGCACACTCAACTACAGAGGGAAACATGCAGTAACGGCAAATACTCAGCGCGCACACAAACACACACCCTTGTTCCATCCGTCTCCTGGAATGGTAGTTATCGAGATTATTGTGAGACAAAGCGGAGACAGAGTCACAGGGAATGAGAGCTTGTACATCAAAGCCAGCTTGGTTGATAGTGATCGTAGCTTGTGGCTGCATGAAAATGTGCAACGCGACACATCACTCTCG
>CAFUXE010000027.1:192760-213569 GCA_903364295.1 Serranus cabrilla | reverse complement strand
TCTGTCAATGACATTTGTGTGTGTGTGCGTGTGTGTGTGTCTGTGATTTCTCTAATGATTCCCTATGGTGAGCAGGCCTGGGGCAGATGTGATGCACCAGATGTTATCCTTTTATTTCTTCTTCCTCCTTTGCATCCCTCTGCTTCCTCCTGACAGACGTACAAATATGCATATTAAGCACATAGAAATATATAAGCTCATAAACTGTGCTTTTGAAGCTGCCTATCTTTGCTGTGAGCAAAATTAATGACTTAATTAATAAGCAGCCTTTTGTTGAAAATTACCAAATGACAAATTGATTGGTGAAGATTAGACCTTGTGGCTTATTTTCCTAAAAACATGCAATTGTCTGCAACTACATTGATAGTGGCTAAATGATTGGCAGTTGAAAGAAGATGCAATCACTATGTTATTCGTTGCCAAGCTTGAATATTTGGTTCTGTTCATAGCTGCATGTTCAACTGTCTTAATCTTCAGATCAGACCAGGTTTATTTTGAAAAAAGGTTTCCATAAAATGTTAATTACTCGTTGGAATTCAAACTTTTTGGCATTTTAAAATAATGGTTTCATATGAAATGAGAAAATCTAAGGAGTCCAATTCCATGTACGGATATATCATGTCCGAAAAATTGGTGAAATAACGCCGCAAAGTTGGCCCATGCTGCACCCTTCCACCAGGTTTGGAAAATCTACAGTAATTTAACTCTAATCTGCTGACAGAAAAACACACAAAACGACCTAAAAATAAAAAATGTGTGCTTATTTGCTTTTCTGCCCCATTATCAGAGTGCTACCATTGCTTCTATTACTATAAGTACTTAGTTTTGGGGGTAACACATTACAAGTTACTGTAAGCTTAGTAACACAAATGTATAAAGCAATGATTGTTTGCCAGTAATTTCACTGCATCTGTTGAACTGCTGATCACTCTGCCCTCATGCTACAAATTGAACTACATATAAAAAGCTATCCAATGTTGCAAATGTGGGACAACCTATGCAAGTATATCAGTCCAAGTGAAATAACTTTACCTTTACTAATAGACCCTTCAACTGTCAGTAGAAGAAATGTTTTTTTAAATGTAGAAAATGTCAAAGGCGGATGGATGTTTTGATGAGCAGAGATCTTATTTTTCTTATTAAGAATTGACGTCACATCAAGATGAGTATATCTGCTGAAATGTAAGCTGGGTCAGATGCACCTGCCCACTGCAGTGCACTCCAAAAGCAATCTGACAAAACATTTAAATAGATACATGCACACATCAAAGAAATTGACCCTTTTGGATAATGGTGGTCAGACTGTGCAACAGTTATATAGAGACTTGCGTCAGACTGCGAAAACAATGGCAAAACAATGGCAACCACTATCTGTCCAACAAATAACAAATTCTGAGCAAGATACCTGTAAAGGGTAAGGACTAGTTGACTTTTTAAAAGCAACATAACCATGAACTAATGAAAAAACTGTTTTTTTTTTATTTAAAGTGTACACTTTTTCTGAATCCCTTCTCCAGTACTGACAATTGATAGTAATCACAGAGATAAAAGCAAGGTTTCCACACTTTGTACTGCCAACTGAGTGAACGTTTAAAATAAAACACACAAACTCACACACACATGCCATTGCTACTTGATAAAGTGAATTTACCTTGAGAAAGAGAAAGGTTTAGGCACAATAAGGAGTGGAGAGTAGAGGATCTGAAAAGGGAACAAGAGCTTTTAGAATGAGCCCATGGCCGCTGTTACTGCGGAGGAGGAGAGGTGGAAGGAAAAAAATGAAAGGAAATCTGTCTTCCTCAAGGATAAAGAAATCAAGAGGAGGATATAGTTTGCTTTTAAAAAATATTAAGGCACCCCCTCCTCTGATCTTCAAGAACACAGACAGTTCCTGTACAATCTGGAAGAATGAGTGAAAGAAGGAAAAAAAAAATTTGGTTTGTATGAGCTTACCTGTTGGGGCCCCCACGTCTATTAAAAACACCTTGCAAACATGCACTCTTGGATATCCCTGTGCTGGAAAAACATGATGAAGTGCCCCTTTAGGGTGAATATTGTTGGGAACCTGAGAGGGTGCCATAAAATTATGTAGGGTCTTACAGTTAAAAAATGGCTGTCAAAAGTTATTAATAAGTCTCAACAATAATGATTGATTATTAATACTTTTGTTATACATAACCACTCATAAAACTACAATGACAGCCCAATCAAAGATGGTGGAGAGAGGTAACATGGGTTTTTGTTCTGCCTGAACACCTGTGCCGAGGTCAATACAAAGACATGTGGAGCAGGAACTTTGATTTGCTCTCTATTGCCCTTATATGAAGAAAACATAAATGAGTAAGTTCCTTCCAGGGTCCCCTTGAGTGGAGAAATGTGTTGAACTGCCCTCTAGGGTGCCCTTTAATGGAGAAAACATTCAAATGAGCACTCTAAGGTGCCCTTAAATGTACAAAACCTGATGTTGCCTAGGGTCCCTTAAATGGAGAAAACATAAAGAACTTCCTTCCAGGGTACCCTTACACTGAGAAAATGTGAATAAGTGTCCTCAAGGCACATGCGGTTTTAGAGGGGTAAACAATATGATGCCATCCCCATCTGGAATGTCATTGGATTACATGCAAGAGTTTAGTATCAATAAGTTTAACATTTGATGGACATTTCAATCTATGCATTACACTCGCAATAAATTTTGGGTGAAGTGCCACTTTAAGGAAATCTAAAATATACAATTCTTTAAGAGTCTAACGATGGTGCTTTGTCATTTTGTCAATTGTTACTTCATCAAAAAGACATATTTACAACTTTGTAATGATTGTAACATAAATTAGTTAAGTATTAATGCATATCTTCAAAAATTTTGCATATTGTTAATGCACATTCTGAATACACCGTGGCCACCCCTGCACATCCCTTCACCAGCCCTTGGCCACCCCAGTGAACAATTCCTAGAAATGCCACTGCCTCAAGGGCACCCTTAAATGGAGCAAACATGAAGAAGTGCCCTGGAAGGTGGTGTTAAGTGCCATATAGGCATTTCTTCCACTACACAAAGCTGCTGCCCTTTAATTTTTTATGCCCCTACCCCTCAAACAGTGTGTCACCCAGTTTGGGGAGAGTCCCACTCTCTCGCTACTCGACTCTATGCTAACTGGAATACACATTTACAATTAATTAAATCCCATACAAGTTAATTTAATGTGATTGAACAACAGGAGGCTAATCATGTTGATTGTTATGGAGAAGCACAGGCAGGCTGCAGTGTTTTATTAAGTTGTCAACCTTGTAAATTAGAGTTTTTAAACATGGAAAATGTACAAAATGCAACAGAAGTGTGCCCAAGTGACAGAACTGAGGGGTAAAATTCAGAGAAATGGCAACACAGATGGGAAATAGTGGTTAAAAGGAAGTGAGAGTAAAAGCAACTTGACAGGCCAAGATAGAATGTAGGGGAGGGGTGAACCAGCAGTCATTGCAGATTACCATCACAATATGTCTTTGAAAGCTCATTTGAGAGCTCATTGCATTGAAAACACACCTGTAAATACATCAACAGAACATCAAGGTGTCAGTGTGCAGGTGAATGTGTGAATGGGGGAACATGTGAGTGAAAAGACAGAGAGGTGAAGGATAGAGCTGTGAAATTGTGAAGCATGATTTTCACACATTGCACATTATTCAGTGTCTTTTTGTCATTTTTATTTTCACTGTCACTTTGCGTGCACTCTTGCTCTGCTATGTGTAGATTCAAGTGTGTAAACATGTGTGTCTCTGTTTCTGTAACAAGGGAGACTAAAGCTTCATCTCCATTCATGGGCTGCAACTTTCAAAGGATGGAGAGTTCCCTTCAGAGGCCACGAAGGTCAGGCTGAGCTTCCACTGCTTAGTCCCTTTGCCAGTTTTAGGTCTTAACTCACTAAACTAAACTACATTTGTGGAAAGAGGCACATTTAACAGGAAATACTGCTTATTAAAGACCAACAACAACAACTGTACTTCTCAAAATTTTAGTTGAATACCCCTGCTTTAGAGTCCGGTGTTAATTCTGGGTGTTTTTGTCACTTCATGCAACACAGTTCATACAACGAAAAAAGGTGTCTATTGTTAATTATTAAAATATTAGAAGCTATATTTTTTTTCAAAACTAATGAGCAATTCAAGTTGCTATTTTCAGCTTGTAGGTTTTTAGCTGGTGCTGTCCCAGCAATGAGACAACCAGGACTACTGCTGCATCTATGTGGTGGCTGAATAAACAAAAAAAATTTGTCCCTGGCTGGGAAAATTCATGTGAACATCCCCTAAAGTAGGAAGAACAACCTGAAAAATTGGTGAAAATTCTTGTTGATAACAGAGTAATCATCATTTTACACAGAAACATGATGGACGAAAGGTATTGATGAGTTGTTGAGTAATGATGAGATGAGGTAATGATAGCAAAAACGTTATTAATAAATATATTGCATATTCGCAATATGCATATATTTTTTGCTCTCTTGTAATTTAATATTAAGATGTAACTGTTGATGTCCTTGTAGAGTGACCAACAGTTGTTTATTAGTTCATTCATCTTTTATGAGCATTAACTCTGGTAACTATCAATGTGTTCTTTAAATGCTCTGAGCAATACAATTATTCTGTGTAGCATTCATGTTTTGTACCTATTAAATTACAACATAAAGCTCATGAACACTCCAAAGTTGGAATAAATGAGTTCCCAATTAGGGACCACCATGTGAATGTAATCACCATGGCTCAGGCAGGAAGCACTACAGTCTTGTCCTGTACTGTATCTAAACTGTTACTTTGGATGATTCAGAACCCCCATATTGGTAATCAATTAGTCTTTCAACATACATTGTGTTATAGCAGACTTGAGTAGTCCCCCTCCAGACATGTTTAGGGAACTCTGCACTGATTAATATTTTGTTTTACATGGTTTCTAAAACATAAAAAGTAAAAGAAAAAAATATATAAGGGTTTGGAAGCCTCTACTTTTCTCCCTCGTTGAGAAATACTGGATCTGGCTTCTACTCCGCCCACCACCGCTGCTCATGCTCGGCTGAGTAGTGAAAGAGCAGTTCAAGTCGACCAGCATTTGTTTATGCATCTGGTCTACTTTTCTTATTTAGTAGAAACATTAAAGAGATTGAGCCATACATGTTTGAGCCTCCAGTAGATGTATTAGAATGATAAGTAAGTTTGCATCTTTATGTTGTTTGTTAGCTTAAAACTGGCAGTGGCTGACACAGCATGAGATATAGTATAAAACATGGAAATAGTCTTTGTCACCCATAGGTTTCTGAAAGTTTCTGGCTCTGGCTCTAGCCATCTTGGCAGTGCCTGAAACATAAACATTTATTTCTGCTAAAATTTGACGTTTTAACATGCTCCTCCATAGGGATTGATTCACTTTTGCAGTCAGCCTCATGTGGGCACTTGAGAAACTGCAGTTTTGGGGACTTCTACATTTGCTTAATTTTTTCAGGTGCTCAGGTTGCTGCATGGTTAGAGGTAACATATACTATTTGCTACGATGTTAGGTGTGATTTCACTCTCTGTACTGAGAGTCTGCTGTGCACTGGAGGTTTCAGGTTTATTTAAAGGCTTTTTATTGGCTTTCAAAGTGGTGACCTACCAAATCTAGTTTGCCCCCGGGGAATCTCAGATTGTAGAGAAGTGCACAGACATCTTCCCCTTCATTAGAGGAATGTGAGAAAAGCTATCCACTGAGAACTTTGCACAGATAGAAGTCAGTATAGTTAGATCTGCCTTTTTAAAGGACATAAAAATACATTTGAAGAATTTAAGGAAGCTATAAAATTCCTCAGTTAGATGCTGATAATCTGAATTATATTAATGTGTATGAGGAAAGGAGGAAAAATTGATCTTATGTTTATGTGCCATACATACATAACTGGTTTCATCCGGAACTGACTTTGTGGTTGTGCACATATGTACCAGGCCCTGCGGTTTCAGGCTCGTGACCTGTGTTGTGGCCTTGAGTCCATCTCCCATTTCACTCTTGCTCTTTTGTGAATTTTTAATGAGATATCAAGGTTCTGAAAAATGAGCCCTGTGATGGCACTTTGACCCACACTGCTGCCTCTGCATCTTGAAGGAAACGGGCAGTAAATAGAGCTACACTTAATTGCATGGCAAATACTCGCTTTGGTTGAATGCCAATTAGCAGCATCTGTCAGCTTTCAAAAGAGGTCTGGCAATCAGTGCTTTCATGTATTCACAACACATGAGATTTTCTTAAAGCTGCCTTAAAGCTACAGGAAACATAAAAAAATAGAATTTTCAACCTTCTTTTCTGTGTCCATCAAGATTAATCTTTAGTTATTGTTTTATATTCGTCATGGATAAAAACATTAGTCTTCATTTTATTTTTCATTGACAAAACTTACACTGCTGGCTGAGCCTCAAACCCACAGAGCACCTGTGGGATGCAACCAGGGGAGATGTGGCTGTGGCAGCAGGGTGTGGTGCATCTGTCTGGGCTGGCATGCAGCTGGAGCTGGCATGCTGCTGTAGTCGCAGCTGCAGATAATTGGGTCGTCAGTACTAATGTCTATTTATCTCTCCTGCAGTGAAGCTGGCGCGGCTCCCTGCTGGTGTCTTCACTCACTGGCAGAACATTCTCTGGACCAGACAACGCCATGGCACACAATTTGCAGTTAGCCTCAGTAGTATATAGTATATAGAGGACAGAAACACTCTCCAGGTGTATATTCTGGACAGTGTACATGTGCTTTCTGATGACCATCTGTCCGTCTTTTGATGAGCTGGCCATTGCCGGTTATACTGCCCATGTAAAGACCACTTCTATTCTGCATCCTGAGTCTGCTCATAGCGACCAGATCTGTGTGATCCAGTTAAGGACAAGAGAGGGTCAATAAATATAACAAAGGGAGAGAACAGAGTTTTATGTTCAACTGAAATCAAACTACATGTTTTTTGTGCTTCAGAATACACATCTGCTTTATAATGAACACATCATGTACTTTTTTTTGTTTCTTTTAGTATCACCATGGTGCTTCCTGTTATGTGCATATAGCAATGAACTGCAAAGCAAAGTTTAATCATTTAATTATCGGCTGGCAGTCTCACTGAAAACAAAACACATTAAGAATAGGGATGAGCGAGTTTACAATTACCTGTATCTGCATCTGTTGATCTAACTACATTTCCCTGTGTCTATATCCATACTCAACTTAGACAGAGTAAAAAAACAAAGAAAAAAAACATAAAGTGGGTGTTGTTTAAACCTCAAATGTATGTAGGTTAATCAGAAGCTGCTATATTTATTATTAATGACAAAACTTTTTACCAAAGAGACTCAAAATTGAGCTTCAGATCAACGTTTTTGATCATAAAAGCAAGAAAACTATTTACAGAACACAAATACCCCACAAGGATTTCCCTTCATCTGTAGTACGGACAGTGACACAAACCGTTTTAACAGTTTTCTAACTTTTGGGATAACATGTGCTCTCTGCAGCCCACTGCACATGTGCGTTAGTATTCCTCCTGAATGCCCCAATGCAGGTTTGCTCTCAGCCCATATACTATATCTTAGGATCATGTTAGGTTCTTAAAAATCACCTTTCTAGACTCTTAAATAATAATATAACAAGCAATAATCGATCTTGTTTGCTGTTGAAGGTGTCAAAAGGTCACAGGAGATTATTTCAATGCAATGCCATGAGCGACTCATAATGCATTCAAGGTGCCACCACTAACAAAATGCTATCTTTGATTTTAGCCTGTAAGCTACAGCTACCAGTGCATCCTGTCATGTCAACTGTCAGTCAAACATGTGCAATGGCCCGCCCACTCAGAGGCTTAACGTCTATCTAAAAGACCTTTTCTGCCTTTCAAAGACTGATAAGTAGTATGCTATAAAAAAAGTCCCACAACAAGGTCTGCCGAATATGTTGAGTCACTGGGTCACGATTTCTGTCAAAAAGGACATTACTGATGACTTTTTAAAATGCTTTTTTTATTGTTGTTTCCTGGTGCTTTGAGCACCACAAGCAAAGTGCCATAGACTTCCATCACATTCAGCTGAAGGTAGAAATCAGCTGGAGATGCTGCCATTATCTCCAACACTCAGCAACTCATGCAGCACCATCTATGTAAATAGCACTACAAGTAAGAGGAAAGATGGCAGTGTTTTTTATTATTTTTTATGGGTGAACTGGCCCTTTAAGTTCAATCAAGTCTCCCAAAATTATTTTTTTGCATCCCTTAAATAACAGAGACATTGCAAAAATAGTTCATAGCTGTTGAATGTGATGTGTATCTCAGCGGTGTTATTGGTTGAGAAAGAATAGGTAGATCAGTGTGTCCACGTGTCCCTGAAGTGGACAGCTAGAAAGATGTCTTAAAGCTTTTCTCATTAGCTTCAACATTTCCTCCTCACTGACAGGTGTATGTGTGAGTGTGTGTGTGAAAGAGAGAGAAAGAGAGAGACACAGAGAGGGAGAGAGAGAGTTTCCTTCTCCCTCACTGGCAGCTATTGATTGAGTCTGTGGGGCTGAGAAACAAGATATCACACAGCAACCAATCTCAGTTTGGATTATGTCATATCTCTCTCTCTCTCTCTAGCTTTTCCCTCCACTACACCTTTACTCTGGATTCCCTTCACTCAACTGGACAGATCCTCAAGGTGGAAAGAAACTCACCACACATCCCTAGATATCGAACTCCCCAGGGAATCTCTACAAATCATTTTAGGGGCTGCCAATTATACAGAGGGGCTCTAAACTTTGAAGACTTCAAGGACTTTGTAAAAGTCTAAGGTAAATTTAACTTCGGCTAGAACATAATATAAATGGCTGCTCTTTGCATTCTTTGCTCTTTTAGTCAACATAACTTGTACAAAACCAGAAAGCAGGTTGTGTCTTTACTCTGTGTACATGACCCAATGCTTCAGTAAATAAACTGACCATTTGCCTAATGTAATAATGGCTGTGCAGCTTTTGTTTTGCCAGCGACAAGCCAGTCCCCCAGTAACCAGAGCCTCATCTTTTGCGTTATATTTATGCCCCCCTTTACTTAATTTGCATTTAAAGCAACGGCTCTTCCATCCAAGGCCGACTGAACTTTATTTGAACTTCCTTCAACCACATGATAGACAAGGCAGCACCACCACTGAGCAATTTGCATGTAAAGATGTGTCTGGACAAACACCAACTGTACTTTGGTATAAGCATTTGGACCAGCAACAACAGGCTTTCATGAATGAGTGAGTAAAAGCAATTTACAACAACCTGACTGCCCAGAATTGCTGCCTGCAGTGCGATGCACAAAACACCGTAAATCCTGCACTATATCCCTACACGCACTAACCAGCATGTTTACAGACACGAATACTATATTTAAATGATAAACAAGTCTAAAAGTATGTAGGCTAGTCAAGCTTGCAGCTCTGTGAGGCAAAAGCTTAAACTAGCATGCCGACATGGTGATATTTAGTATGTAGAATGATCATCACCTTTGTTTAGTGCATTAGCATGCTAATGTTTGCTAATAAGCTCATAACATAATATATGCAGAATGTAGGGCTGGGTATTGCGGCACTGAGAGCTCAGCATGCTGCAGATAGACAAAACAGAACCAGATAAATAAGCATCTTTACCAACTTAACAACACACTACACCAACTTGACAACAGTGTTGCCAACTCCTCAGTAAGGAAAGTAGCATGTAACTGTAATGCACGCTAATGGGAGACAAAAAAAATTGTATTAGTTTTAGTATTAGTTTAGAACTACAAATGAACTTTCTTCTGTCAATTCTTGTTTTTTGTTTTTTTTTAAATGTCAGAATCCCAACCCTCCACTTTTATCCTGGCTATGGAACGGCTTAAGTGACGACTCTTGCTTTCATGTCACAGTCTCAAGAAAAAGTTGCTAGATGTGTCGCTCGTCGCTAAATATAGCACAAAGTCGTTAAGTTGGCCACACTGCTGGACAATACATTAAAACATTGACTTGATAACACACACACACATAGTTTTATCTTGATAACACATTCATTTGGTGACACATTACATCAACATCAACTGCTGTACATAGAAAATGTGCTGTAAGACGTTCACAACACAATGGAAACTTTTTCCAGGGGACACTAATAAGTGATGCACACAGCTGGGACAAGGTGCAACAAGTTAAGAACAAGTCACGCCCTGTGATGCTAGGATCGGTCAGCGCAGTGCCTTACAAGCTGTTTCGCTGCATCTGGTGTTTGGAAGATGCTAGCAAAACTCAACCGTAGCACCAAAGAAGTTGTTTATTCATTGAACAGAACATATATGAGTGCTGTCTAGATGCTTGTGGCTCGATCGTTATTTTTACAGATTGATATAGCGTTAATGGGGTGATTGAAGAGTTGATGGACTGCGCCTGTGTTATTATGTGAGTTATGTGACATGCTGTTTGTAGATCGCTATAGATATGCTGCTGGATGTAATAACATCTAGTATCTCCTGTAAAGAAATCTCAGGTATACATATCCATACACTTTTGTATATTTAATGTTGCACCAACATTAAAACAATCTGTAAGAATTAGTTGAAAGACTACAAAGACTCTCTGTCATTTAGTATGCTATTTGATGCATATAACAGGCCTTACATGACAAGAGATGTCATTTCATGAACAATTCACACATAAGTAATGCATAACACACTGTTTCCTGCAGGGTATTGTGCTCCAGACGGTGTAGCCGTTTCATGTAGCTTAAAAGTGAGATGTTGAATGAAATGCTGTGGAAAAAAAACATGCAGAATATGAAATCACAAGACTCAGATATGTATCAGGATGGATGTGATTTCATTACGTATTCAGCTGTCTTTGGGTACATAGAGAAAGCATCTCCCTGTTGTAAGGCCTGTCATTGTGGTTCAGTCGTGACGCAGAGGAAGTTTAAAGAATCTCTTCAGATCTCTGGCTTCATTTGTTGTGAGTGTATAAAAGACCAGCCTTTATATCAATGTCCAGTGGCGTGAATTAAAAAGTGCGAATGAAAAAAGGGAGAAAGGTGTCATAGAAGAATAGGAGATCAGGGTTGAGAGGAAGGCAAGTCTTGTTAATATTGATAAATCTCTTTTCTTCAAAGGCTAAACCTGCCGGCCTCATCATTACAACACGTCTCTCTCACTTTTTCACTCTGACAGGCAAGAAGCAAAGATATTTTTATTTAATCAAGATCTCTTCTCTGTTTTCAGCAAAGGAGATTTTTTCTCTTTAATAAGATTTTCTTGAATATTAAAAGAAAAATGAAACTGTGTTAATAATATAAGGGAGCTTCCCTCTGCTCATATGTGGCAATAATTAAGTCCCTGGAGTGGTGCTGGGTGAATGTGTGTGTTTGGATGTGCGTGCGTGTGCATGCTGTAAGCACATGTTTAATAAAGCAATGTCAGTTGTTAACTATTTTTAATGAGTTTTGCACAGAGCACTTCATCCTCTGAAAATCCTAATTCAGCCTTCACTGTCATCATACAGAGATACATTTCCTGATGAGGACAGCGTGTATGCAGCGCTAATTTTATGCACTTGCAGAAGCACCTGCAATTAATGGGAATCAATTATGTGCCTGCACTGAGACTGCATTGGAAGGGAAAAGTTTTAAGTTAATTGCCGTCTCAGTATAGCAGAAAGTTTCCGCTGGTCTTAAATGCAGCATGGGATTTTTAACCCTAAATATGCAGACTGCAGCAGCACTGCCAGCTCTGGTGGCAAAAACAAATACAGGTACAAGTTAGATTCAAGCCCAAATTAGCTTTGAGCTGCTTATAGATATGGACCCCATTTCCAAAATGAGGATAAAACTGGCCATGCATAGGTAATCCCACCTTAATTGGGCTTTGGCAGAAATGTAATATGGCACACATGGTAATGATCTGTGGGCTTGATTATGCAGATGGGGTCCAGCCACAGAGAGAACAGGATTTTGCAAACAATGTGCCTTTGTGATGTGACGGACCGATTGTTGTGGATGCCATAAGCTGTGAATTTGGCCAACAGATGACATTTTGACTAAAAGGAGAAGAGTAAATATTACCATTTTGGATCCTTCCCAGTAGAGTCCTTGAATTTTAAATACCCTAAATGTGGCATGAGACTGATACATATAAAAATGTCACAAACATAATGAGTGCTTTTTGCGAGGGCAGGAATATTTTAATTATAATATTAAGGGTTTTTATACTATTTATGTTGTGCAATTTTATTACCTCTCTATTTGGTAGAGGTATTCCCATGCCACGTTTTTGTGTAAAGTAGCAAAGTCTGGAGCAGAAAACAAGGCCAGCATTCAAGTGCCAAAAACTGCAGTTCCTCAACTGACCACTTGAGGCTGGCTCTAAAATTGAGTCAATCACCATAATCTCCCATGTGAAAAACACCCAACTATACAGCCGAACTAAACCTTTTTTCTGCTTGGATGGATCATGATAACTGTACAGCGGGTGATTTTTTTTTTAACTCATACACATGAAATATACTAAGCCTTAAACATAATTAAGAGTGTGGCCACTTTGAGTGATAGGTGGTGTGTTTCAGCAACACATCTGATAAAACCACATCTACACAGTTCTGAAAGCAGATTAGCAGAAATGTTTAGTGTGATGGATATTTCTGAATGTGAAGACTTTGGTTTTCTTTCTTTAGTTGAGAATATTTAATGTAATGAGAATAGTAATGAACAGTAATGAAACAAAATGAAACAACGTTTGATTCACTTTAAATCCTTAGAAAGTTCAAAAGAACTGATTTTGCTTTTGAGCTTGTCTTTTGAACATAACACGACTTACATCAATGTGTTAAATGTATGTGTAAGAATGAGATTTACAGCTTTAAAGTGACGTTCATAAAAACTAAAAATAGCGACTGTTTCCTCAAGAGTATAATTAGATCTGAGTGAGAAAAAAAGGAGCCAATTGTATAAACACATCTTCTGTGTCAGGATGGTTCTGTGTGCTAATAATTTCCCCATCAAAAAGGCAAATGATTTTCTCCTGAGGATTTAGACACTGCAGTGGCTGCATACTATACCAAAAGTGCATGCACTGCTTCTTATACTATAGGATATTTTCTGCAGCCCAGAATAACAGTATTAATCAATAAATGGAATCACACCAGAAGACTTTGGACCTTCTTAGTTGCCCGGAAACGTTTTGTTCCGAGTTTTGTTTAGCAAGAGTAGTTTGTTTTCTAGGTTTTGATGTGGGATTCATGTAAAGTGTGGTCTGTTTTATTTAGATTTTTTCATATTATGTGCTCTTAGTGCTTTATATTAATTTATCTATCTTTGTTTTTACAGACATATACATCATCATTTAATCTCATGTTTTTCACCGTTAGAGTACATTTGCTTACAGCAAACATATAGTAATAATAATAATGCATTACATTTAGTTACTTACTTAGTAGTTACATTACTTTCTAAACACTTAAGGACACTGTACAATAATTTGAACAGGACAACACAGGGAGTGAAAACAAGACTCCAGAAATAAAATATAACATGCATAATACAACACCTTTTTGCTTAAGATTGACTAATAGTGAGCTCATATGAAACAATGCTAAATTTACATACACTAGACATAAGACACAAGACACATGGACATTCGTGATGAATTCATCTTTAACATTATATAATACCCCTTATCCCATTATTGTGCATTATTACAAAATAACGTCTGAGAGTAGTCAGATTACTTTTTTGTTGTTACGAGTGATGCAACGTGTTACTTTTCCTTATCAAGTAGTAATTTAAAATTTTCTACTAATTTCATTCCATAACGCAAAGTTTGTAGTCTCTACATGAGCGGGGATCAATGGAGCTTCCCCTCGCTCACTGTGGCCTGTGGCCACCCAGCCGCAGCACTAGGTAGGGTACTACCTAGTGCTACTACTACTGCGCTCACTCATTACATGTACCATGATGAGTAACGGAGGCCAAAGAGCAGGCAAACATTTGATACACCGAGCAGGAGAAAGAAGCGGGTAACAGAAATGACGCATGAACCCATGAGATTAGCCGCAGTTGCTACAATAAGTTTAAGCAAAACTAGCGTAGCAGTAAATAAATTAGACAACCATGCGCTATAATGTGTAACTTTAACAGAGTTTACTGTACTTAATGATGTGCACTTTACATTGCGGCAGATAAGAAACAGTTTTGTATGTTGGGATCATAGCTCGTATGATCAATAGATAAATAAATAGACTACATTAAATTGAAGATGTTGTTCTTCCTATGGTTTCTTTTGATAATAGTTGGTAGTGTGGGTATTTCTTTACATTAGAAGTGACAACACACCAAAGGCATATTTAGAAAGCATTTAAATAAGTAACTCTGAAAGTACTTTATGTGTTACTTTCAATAATGAGTAACTTAGTAATGTAACTAGTTACTATTTGGGGGGACTAACTTAGTAAAGTAATTCATTAGTCTTCAAAGTAACTTTTCCTAGCATTGACCGCCACCCCCAAAGAATATACAAACACGGGCACACACATCACATTAATTATATGTAACCCCCGTCCTTCCAGCCATGACACATATTATTTTTAAGTGTTAAAGTGCCTCATAAATGTACTTCCATACATCATTGGATTGCTCTGGTTTATTGTTGTCTTAAGACAGCGTCTTTTCTACAGTCAAACATAATCTCATCAATTCTTTCAAAACCTGTACGATTTTATTATAAGGAGGCTTTTGGGTGATGCTTAGTGTTGCCTGTTTTATTTTGTAGTAGCACTTCTTGTCTGCTCTCCTGCCAGAGTGATTGTGTGCCCCTACCTGATTTATAGCACCTGTATCTAATAGTGTTGCTTTCCTTATGTATTTAATCTTTCTTTCCTGGTGATGCCAGGCTGTCTCAATAAGCAATCCCCCATTTATTTCCTGATGTTTGGAGGTTGCGTAGTTTTTTTAGGATACTTCTACCTATTTTTTCTTGGACTGCTTACCATGTACCAAAACCTGCATTTAGTAAAGATTTGTCTATATTACTCTGTGTTATAAGAGTCTTGCTAGTGGGTCCTCCCTTGCCTGTTATACGAGAAAGCTTGGTCCTTCTTTATGCTTAAACAACAGCCACTGCCAGAGCACCATAAAATGTTCTACACATCTCCAGCACAGTCCAATTAAACCATCACATTTTGCTACAATAGCATCATTAGGGTTTCGTAATGATGGAACAAAGTCTACTTTGATGTGAGATGTAGCAGAAAAGAACCAAGAAAGGCAGATTTTGACTTTATACTGGATCACAGCCATAATCTTGAGGAATTATTATATTGGTTGGCTGTGGTGGCACAGCTTCCTGGGCAGTATACTTGAGTTTGCATAGCAGGATGAAGAATTTACCCTTTTTGTGTCACACAAGAGCTGGATCTTTTTTTTAAATCTCTAATCTCCTTTGTCTCCATGTCCAAGTAAAGTGGATCAAAAATGAGTTTTATAATACTTCCTTTGTCTGTGTAATTCTTGACATTATTTCAAGTTATCTGCTAACTTCTTAGATTATTGTAACGGTTTATTGTGAATGGGGTATGATTAGACACAGTCTAATTAGTTTAATTAAAGCTTTTTTAAGTACTGTTTTTCTTCAAGGTGTAATAAGAATATTTTTTTGGTTCACTGTTTCTGTCAGAGGTAATTACAAGTGTACTGTGTCTTGGTTAAACTTATGCTGTCTTGCTCACTCCACTGAGCAAATGAGCAGGACAAAGCCACCACCCTGAAGTCTGCTCTGGGAGTGTATGTTGTGCTGTTGTTATACCGATTACCTTCTACTCTGTGGCCTTGGAATGTAGGAAGTTCATATCCATTTTATTGGCTGAGAGCTCAACACATTTCTCACATACACGACACATACGTTTACATGGTAAATGGAAGAACACGTGATTTGCTGCAGTGTAATTTTGGCACTACACAATTCAAGTATTACAGGAGATCTTAGGATCTCTGGCATTGACATTGCATTTATTACTAGCATGTTTATCAAGAAAAAAAATTATATTGTTTCTGGATTCTGAAGAATGGACTCATTAGGTCATCAGGCAATTCCCTTTTCTGATAAGGTTGTTTTATGGGGGGAATTTAAAAAAAATCTTTTGTTTTACAAAATCAGGATCAGAAAAATAATTCACGCAACGTCAAGAAAATACGGCCTCATTTCCACTACATGGAACAATATGGCTGGAATCACTTTCGGTCGGTCAGCGTATCAAGTGAGCTGAGCCAATACTAGAAGGTGAAGTTTTAACCCTGCAGTCTGCTGACTGGTCAGACAAAAAAGTTCACAAAAACACTGGAAATCCTACACAAACCTGCATTTAAGAAATGTAGCCTACAAAATCACAACATGTTGTGTAGACATTGCTATTGGTTGCTGATGGATCCAGTAAAAGCTCGATGGAGATCACATCATGTGCTTGGTTGCGTTGAAGATGATGTCATGTTAGTTTCATGTGGTGACGCTATGACAATGAGCTAAATCCCGCCTACATTCATGGATTACTATCAGTGGAAAACAAAACTGATAAAGATTGTGGTAAAAGTGTGTCGAGTGGAGTCGAACTTAGCTATGTGGTGGAAGTGAGGCGTAAGTGGTTTGGAGCATAAATCAACTGTTACAACTTCACACTCAGCCTCCTCTTCACCACAAGTGCTCCTAGGTCCATTTTAATAAGTCCGAATGAATGAATGAAAAGATCTCTCTCTCTTTCTCTCTCTCTCTCTGTCTCCTTCAATTCAGTTCAATTGGCTTTATTGGCATTGACATTTCCAGAACATTAATATTTCAACAGTACACTATAACAATATGAGAATCTTTCTCTTTCTCACTTTTCTCTGAGAAGTGCCTGTGTTATTTGATATTTTATCAACTACCTGATAGAATGAGAGTACAAAGGCATCAGATGTCAGTGTCCCCTGAACCAGAGATTTAAAAACACGGTCCCCCAGAAAGTTAGAATAAAATATATTTACATCTTTTCGTGAAATGATTGTGACAATGTGATTCATTTCTGACAGTCTCCTCCAAAGGATTGTGTCTGAAAACATATTATTCCAACTTTATGGGCGACTTTGTACATTATGATATATATATATCTTATATGCTGCACTCATACTTATGTTGACAATGGATTAATGACTATTTGAAATGTGAAAGATGTCTATTTTAGTAAAAAATCCAAAAAGAATTCTCACCCACTTTTCAGTGGTGAGCTGTTTTTCTCCACAGTACGCCTCCCACAGAGCACCAATTAACTGACACAAAGTTAGCGACCAGCGAATGGCACAGTGAGGCTTCACGCTGTTAGATATCCAGATATTTTGCTTCGGAAATGGTGGAACCCAAAACAGAGCTAAAAGGAAAATTAATGTTGTATGTACACTCATCAGGTGGCCAGAAACACTACTCCAAGTTACTAAGGCTGGTCAATGCCTGCTGGCTGTGTAAATAAACAGCTGTTTGCTAACAGGGTGACCATAACAACTTTATGATAATATGACAATGCTGTGTTTGCAGCTGCCCCCCAAAAAATCCATTCGTGTCGATTGCACATGCACTGTGGTTTACCCATGACAGAGACGGGTGTGCAGTACTCAGGCAGTATTGGATGTTATCTATTACAAAGACTGGTAAAACACAACTCCATGGCCATACCCAAAAGAACAGTAAATATTCCTGCCCTGTGCAGTGAATCACAGCAGGCTGAATCTGGAGCCAAAGTGAGACTGCAGTGATTAACAGCCCTTTGAAGGTGGCTCTGCTTTTTCCACAGTGCATGAAGTTTTGCCTTGCAATACACACTGAAATCAGAAGTGTAACCAAGCTTTGTGAGGCTCAAAATGTAGAAAATTAGATTTTCCAAACATATGAAAAGAGGTGAAAACTAAGCAGTAAGACATCCAACAGTGTACCAACCTTCAACTCTGCTGTCTACACAAAGTTCTAGCTCTAGTTTGAACACATTTGGCTGGTTTGAGATTCAATCTGATGTCTAGAAGGTAAGATTTCCTTCCATTATATTTTACTGAAGCTGAGAGCTTTAAAGAAAAACATTATCTTGAGATCATGAAATAATTAAATTGTTATCTTGAGAAAATTAGCTTTATGATGAGATAACGAGATAATTGTCTTGTCATCTTGAAAAAGCAAAACATTGTTTTCTTTTCTTACTAAAACTTGGGTTTGGGTCAAATCAGTGGACAGTAAAAGCATTCTAACATCCTAGATCGGGCTGACAGTGACCATCATGGTGACAGACTTGGTGAGTTAGCGGAAGGACGTCAATTATTTTTCAGAAAAGGTGTTATATGCAAATACATATCTGTAAATAATATTAAAAGCATTATTTTTTATAGTGTTCATTCCAAATTATCTCACTACATACAGACACAAGAAAGCATTTTACTGTGACCACTATATTGTAAAAGTAAAAGTCGCATATTTCTACCTTAAAATACCTACATTTCTGAATATTTGAGGTATAATCGAAATTAGGACACACTGCAGCATAATTCTTGACTATGACTGATATATTTCCATTTAGGGCATGTCTCACTCCATCCATAATGTGAATCAATCATTTCTACTGTATTGAACAGTTTCAAGGTACATATATGGGAATATCTTTAACTAGATACAATAAAAATGTATCACATTTTCTTTTTAATCTATGAGGGACACAGATAACCCTTTTTATACTTCATGTGAGTAAATCCATGTAATCTTTTTTTCCATATGTATTTTGTAAATGCCATTGTTAACTTATTTTAAAACCTTATTTTGAAAACCAAACGTAGTCATGTGTATCCCTCTGCTAACTTAATCACAAAGACTGTCACATTGATCTGGGCTGTTTGAATGCATTCACCATCAGTTAAAAGGGAAAGATCTTTTGTTTTCTCAGGATAATGATCATTTTTAGATTGTAAGCTTGGCTAATTGTCTTGTTATCTAAAGATGACAATTCTTGATTTCTCGATTTACCAATCGCGTTATGTCGAGAAAGCTTTATTGGCATTAAAAACATATTTGCAAGCACAACTGTCATCTTTTGACCTTATATACTGATTTATATTTTTGAGATACATTTCTCTGGAGCTAATATTTGCATGTGTGATTAAATCTTTTAGTCTCTCAAAGTGTACAGCTCTTCCCATTTTTTCATGAGTCTTATTATCCCAGAGGAAGAGGGTCTATTTAATGCTAAGTGCCAATTACTAGCACTCCAAGGTTAGCGGGCCAAGCTACCCCACACTCTGTCTGTACAGCAGGAGACGAGCCCACAGCCCTCCGACTAGACACCCTCCCTCCGTCTGTCACTCTGTCTCTCTTCTCACACTGCTGTCCCCCTTTCCTTCCCCTCTTCCTCCCCCCACCCTGTTCACATGCTGAACTTCTCTCATGCTTTCAGCTGGTAGCTATCATCTCTTTCTTTTCTTATGGTTGGTCTCTCTCTTCCTCTCTGCTTAAGTGATGAGGATCGAGAGTGTTCATTTAAACACGCTGGAGCGTTGCTGTAATAGAAAAGACCCAGTTACTGTGCAGAGTTCCTGCACATGTGCGCATATGTGTCTGAGTCTTTGTGTCTGCCTGGGTCTTTGTTGGTCTTTATGCATGCTGCCGGTGTGTGTGCATTCAAGAGGATCTGACATATTGCAGGAATAGCAACTTTCTCTTCCCTCTGTGTGTGTGATACAGTGATACAGGCCGTATGCTTCCCCTCAGCGATCAAATCAAATAGGCCCTCATCTCCCAGTGAAGCTCATTCAAAAACGACAGGGGTGATTGACAGGTGCCGTGGGCGCTGCATGCACACACAGACGCACAAAACCACAACTCGGATTTATCTGTCACAGCAAGGCAAAACAGCATGGCTGTGAGTTAGATCTCGACTTGGCTTGCATTATGCATTCAAGCATGTGTACACTCGTGAGTGCTAAAGAGAGGAAGGGGACCAGCTCTACTTAGAAGGCATGACATCCATGATTTGCAGCAGTGGGATCCAGGTCTCCTCCTGACGAGCATGGCCTTTGTTTCCTGTTTCTCACTAGACAGGATATGACCTTGTTCAAGGGAAATTAGGCACCTTGCCCTCCTGGTAATAAAACAATATTGTCCCTACGTAGGTATGAATACACAGAGGTACACACACATCTACACACAGCATTACCAGGGAAAAAAGACAACTGTGCCAATGTGAAAGTGTGTGGGTGTGAAATGAAAGTGAGATTGATAAATGCTCTGCTCTGCTGAAAGAACTAAGTGAAATAATACCTCAGGTCCTGCATAACCACCAGTGTGTGAAGACTGGAGGGTGGAGGTCTTTAACTTTCACAGCAGACATTGAAAAAAACTTAATTCACCAAGATACATGGTGTCTAGTTGTGTTTACATCATGTTCAAAGTACAGGTGGGTCAGCTGTTCCAGGGCGGAGGATAAGAAAGCAATGCTTATTGTCAAAAGGCTGACTTTGGGTAATTTGTTTAAATCGCCAATAAGTGATTAAGTGATTGGGGCAGCAGAAACAAGTTGTCAACACAACATGGACAGTTTATTGCCTTTTGAGTTTACAGTGGCTTATTTACACATCCAGCAGACACAGAGAACATAAGCGTTTATTTAGAGTCACTTTTTTGGTCACATAGTGTTTTTAAGTCCATTATTAACTCTCCTCTTAGCTCTGTGTTTGGTCTGTACCAACTCCTCAGAGACATATCTGACTGTTAAGTGCTCCATTGTGTTCACCCAATTGTTGGTGGCCAA
>CAFUXE010000027.1:153788-174742 GCA_903364295.1 Serranus cabrilla | reverse complement strand
GAAGCAGTGGATGGTGTGGGTGATATGCTATCTGCTTGTCCAGACTTTTATGAAAAATAAGGGTGAGTTTTATCTGCAGAAAAGGGCCAAGGACTTACTGTTGTTGTGTTGTTTTCATATTTATAGTTTAGCGCAAGTATGTTCTGTGTATTCATCACAATCTAAGTGTTAAAGCACTTGTGACAATACTGGCCTACAATACAACCCAGTGGGTCATATTCTGCCTCATTACCACTGTAGACAGAAATACTTCCAATGTTAGTCACTTATCACAGTCTATTTAATCCTCGGGTAGTGCTGGAGCTGTTGAAAATCAACACGTAGAAACTTTTTTAGCTGACAGGGCAGACCTTGTTGATGGAGCTGTGTGGGTGTGACATTTACACAACTAGGATGTTAGCGGTGTCAACAAACACCACACTAAAAGAATGTCGGATCCCGCCTCACACTCACTGCGAGGTGAGAGAGAGCGGCAGATACAAGAAATATGGGTGGGGGTGTATGAAAGGAATACAAAGAGTGACAGGGTGTGGGGGACAGCGTAAAAGAGACCGGGACAGCGAGACAAGAAAACGGATGACAGCTGGTATTCAGACTGGTGTGTCAAACCTGACAGTCTCAATTCTGTGTGTGTCCGTGTCTGTGTGTGTTTCTGTGTGAATGCGACACTGAGCGTACATTCATGTCAGGAGTGTACGCAACATGAGAAACAACTGTACTTCACACCATTTAATGCAGTAAATATGACAGCTGAAGCTCATAATGTTCCATTTGTTAATGTATTCATCCTCATATTTTCATTTTTGCGCAGTAATGTCTTTATGACGTGTTTATGAGGTGTTTCAGACATGCAGCAATGAGTATCTGTGACCCCTCATCACAGACTGGGGGACCTGTGTGTGGACTATAGGGCTGTCAGCAGTACACAGACGGATTCACTCTGCTCAGATAGCATGTGATGGATTTTTAGAGATCTGAATAAGAGACAGTTTCAAGTTTTCACAAAAAAGAAGCAAAAATTGAAAAGCAATGAAGAAATAGACCAATGTTTCATTGTCTGTGGGAGAGTGAGAAACTTCAAACATTTTGGAAAGAAAATATGTAATTAATTTCAAAACTAACAGAAAACATTCCAGTAAATGGAAAGAAAAGGAAATTGATGGCTAACATGTAATTGCTTTGTATTGGAAAAACCTTGTAGGGTTCAGGGAGGGAGGTTTGTGGGTTGGGATGTGTTTCCTTAATTGATTGAAATAAATAAACATAACTGTGAAAAAAGTAGCAAAAACATAGGTGACACTTTTGTTTACGAGTTTCAATTTTAAAAATTCTTGGCTGGTTTAAGTGTTGCTCCTGATGTGTGAATGAATGGATGGGAGGCATAGACTGTGTAGGTCTATGTAGGTGGTATAATCATATTAGTACTGCCTAGCTGCCTAATTCCTATGTATTAGAAAATAAGCAGTGGTGGAGTGTGAACGAGTTGAGACGAGCTAAATGTAACTGTTAGCTACCTTTAAGGGCACACACCTGTCAATCAAAGTGCCAAGTCCTTAATTATGCATCACTTACAGCCTATTAAACAGAGGAGTTTAAAACAGTAATGAATGGGGAAATTAACTATAAAGACCAAAACCATTTTTTATTCCAGGCAGTTAACGTGTTTATTTAGAAAAGCACACTATAATTGCAGTCCGTTCGCTAATACGTTTCCTGGAGAGAAGTATGTAATTCACTACTAATTGCGGTTAAAATAAAGACTGTTGGTAAATTCCCAGTTAATTTGCCTTAATTTGCCTTACAAACACGGTTTACAATAATAAATGAATGATGAATGAATGAATATTTACTAGGGTTAAAATGGAGCTTTTCTTTAAAGGAAATTGCTTAACTGAAATTACAGTGTCTCTATTTTCCGCATAATTAGTACCACATTATAAAGTTTGTCCCTAGAAACAACCTCAGGAAAAGACAGAAAAATGCACATTTGTAAGTTTTAGTTATTTAACTTTAAATCCTTTCTTTAATCCCCCTAATAAGTTTGAGGCCCCTTTGGATTTATCATGGGATCCTTTGAGGGGGCACAAAAAATAAGAAGATAAAATAGGAACATCAAGTTAAACCAGCAATAAGAATATAAAACTGTTTATGTAAAATATATAATACTGCAAATAAAAATGTCACAATTTCAAAAGAGAGTATGAACAAACAATAAATGTGTCTTGCAGCCTTTTCAAGTCGGGCAATCCGGACTCACCTGGCCCTGTAGGCAAAAGTGTGGTCACATTGAGTCCTCAGTGTGGACTGTGGAAAAGCTCTGCAGGGATGTCAGGCTGTGTCTGGCTTATGCAGGGTCAAGACCACAGACACCTGGCTACTGTTTTTGCCAGATATAGCAATATTTGTGAAGTCATAAAATATTAAGTCTGACAGGTAGGAATGAAAACAGCAGCTATTGTAGTGTGTATCGTGTTGTTTGTTGTGGCTCCGTATGTTTGCATTTCTTCACCTACTTAGAGCTATTTTGCCCTTTCACATTATGAATGAACAAATCATTCTTATAATTTCTGTAATTTAGCAATGACCTGACTTTTGTATTTTTCATAAGTTAGTAATGGATTTACAATTGTTTTTCACTTTTGTGTCAGTTCAAATGAAAAATCACTTGAGAAGAACAGGCACATTCCCAGAAGCACAACACACAGACAGTCAGAGGGGAGCAAAAGTTCTTTCAGTTCGGGTTAAAGTTCAGCTTTAATGCAGAAACAGGCGGGTTTACAAGGGTGGGTACAGGAAGGCAGAATAAACAAGGCTAGAATTAGATTTTTGATTCTAATATTACATTTTTTCCCATATTCAAATTAGCAAATGGCTAAACTTCACTAGTGACTTTGCTCTTTGGGCCCCATAAATGGAGGAGAAAGTCAGAATTATTTGGATTCCTGCATTAATTAACTTTCATATAAATTAATGGGACCCAATCCAATGAAATGAATGCTAACAGAGCATGCATCAGAAATTGTTTATTTATTTATTTATTTATCTATTTTATACAATTTAAAGTTATAGGAACAGTGCACAATAATAAACATTTCTGTTAAAGTGTCAGTTTTGCCATATTGGCTTTTTCAACTGTCGTCTGATTTTGTTTATGATATTTGATTGCTAACTTAATATGACAGCTGAGCTCCTAAAACTGAAAATAGAGGCAGGAGACTAAATGACGACCAAGAACAATCATGGACAAACAGAGAACAAACTGGCACCAGAACTAAACCTTGTGGCACACCATATTAAACACTAGTACGAGAAAGTATAACGTAAGGCCTGAAAAATATCCCCACTAAATACCAATTTGAAACATTTCCACCAATTCCAATCCATTGAGATGGGTTAGAGTGTCAACAAGGATGTCATGGCCATTAGTTTAAATCCAGCTTTTAGTTCATGCAACGCTACTGCAGTGCACTCCCCAGAGGTTATTTGGGACTCCTGTGAAGCATTTTTGCTGTTGACAAAGAAAAAAAAAACACTGTAACCTGACAGTCCACAGCATGATGAGTAACAAAAAAGCGCATTAGAAAGAAGGTCTGAGGTGCCCTGACACAGGCTGTGCTCTTATAAATGTGCTATTATAGGCAATTATGTTACATTAGGGAAATAAGAAAATGACATGAAAACCTATTACGTGTGGCAGAGAGTAAGGGACAAAATAGGCCAGTGAAGAGAAATGTAAGCTGAGAATTAGATTCATTTTAGAAACATACGTCTAAAGCTCACTATACTCTCATGAATGCAAAATAATTTACATTTAACATTGCTGTCCGAGCAGAAACAAAGATAAACCTTATAACTCAACTGCTTGTGTGGAGGAGAATTGTTACACAAATGGATTTAAAAGTGAAAGTAATTATGAAAGGAGGTAGGGAGGAAGTGGGGCAAGATATTATAAAGGCAGACAAAGTCTGTTTTGAGTGGGCAGATCGAACAAATACTTTTTCTAGTTGGTTGTGTTAATGTTTTGCTACCCTTGTTGAATTGTTGAAGCCCTTCAAAATGACTAGCTTTGACTTCCTTGTAGCTCTATCATTCCAGTAGCCTGTATTTCTGCCTTTCTCTAAGCATTTTGTTTGATTATTTAAGTAATTAGCTTGCTACTGTTAGCCTAGGTCACAATTTTTAGCTTTAGGTAGTGCTACAGTACCTGAAAGCAAGTCAGCATTCTGTTTAAATAATAAAGTAGGAGCCTATCAAATATTTACATGACCAGAAATGTACAAGCTAGATGAGAGCAACATTGCTGTCAGAGCAGAGATATACTGCTTCTAGGGTGGACAAGAGCAGAGCAGGAAATAGCCGTTTTTTAAAGTGAAATACATAAAGGTGAGGTTAGGTAAGAAGAAGTCAAAGCAAAGTGAAATCTCAGATAAATGAGAAAAGGCTCAAAAGGTGCTGCAGTAGGCTCAAAAACCGTCTTACAATAGGGAATAAGAGAAAAAGAAACATAAGCTATTTCACTAGCTACTTAACACTGTGTGATAGACACGAGATTAGAGAGGAGCAAGGAGTTGAAATGTCAGGTTCGGTACGAACGTGCTCAGATTGAGATTCACCGCCATCCTTTTAATCACTGAGTCACGCAATGCTGTGTGGAACACCGCCAAGGTGTGTACGTACAAGTGTGAGTGTGTACTTGTGTGTATACCATGAAAAGGGAAAGGTACCTTTAATGGAACTGCACATCCATCTCATCGCCGCTCCAAATTTAAATGAGACATTTTCCCTTTTTGCCTTTTAGCGATGAGGCATATTAATAAGCTGAGAAAAGATGCTGAAAGGTTAGGCAACTTTTTTTTCTTACCGGGGAGAAATTGTGTGTGTATTGTCTAAAGCCCTAGGAGCCTTTAGATGTGGGGTGTGTGTGCGCGGAGGTGAAGCAGGAGGGCATCAGAGATTATACCAAGTTGTGTGGATCAAGGAGAGAAAGGTTAATCAAACACTAGTTAGAAGTCCATTCTAGTGGTGACAGTTTCAGCAGACAGCTTCTCTTCGGAGTATTTTAGCTTGAAAACAGCTTGGCGTCCAACCCAGTCTCCTGCTCCCTTCCTCTCCTCAGTCTTTCTCACATCTACCTCCTCTCCTTTCATTACATTCCTTCTCTTCCTTCCCCTTCTCTCTTTGTCTCTGTCCCTCTGCTTCTCTCAGTCCTTATCAGAAGGTGACAGAATGGTTTCGCTGCACAGCTCAGAATCACTCTGCAAAAAGGCCATGAGCGACTCATTCCCTTTTCAGAGAGCGCTTGTCATTCCTTAATCTCTTTTAATTCTCTTATTCCCTCATTTGCAGGTGGAGGCAGTGGTGTTGGAAGGCGGCAGTGCTCTCTGATGTTGTTGTCACTTTTACAACGGATCTCGTTATCACCTTGGCTCAGTGTAAAGGTGCCTTACTTGGCAACTTCTCACAGACATGATTAAAGCTACTGTGTGAAGTGTGCCGCTCTTTGGTGATTTCTACAATGATGATAGGATGGACTCATGTATGTGCAGGTGTGTGTTTGAATGTCCATGTGTATGTGTGGGCATGATAGTGCACTAATGATGAGTATATGTGTGTATTTCTGTGCCACTTCATTTATTTCCATCAAAAGCTAGATGGTCAATCAAGAGGTCAGCATGTCGCGCAGCTCTACTCCAATCAAGCTATTCAGGGCCAAAAGGTAGAATTTCCCTCATGTCTAAATGTCACTTGTTATTTTCCAAGAGGGAATAACTACTATGTCCTCTAATTAGTTTTATTTGATCTTTGTCTTCCATTGCGTTTGTCGACTGTGTCTCCATTTTCGAAATGCTGCACAGGTCTCCTGTTCTTCATGATTGGGAATGATCACAGACCAGGTGAAAAGAGCAAATAATAAAGCAGTCATTTTTAGATCCTTTTCAGAGTACGGTTGTATGGCTGCCAGTCAGGAGATCAAATCACAGGTGCTGTTGTCATAAATCCATCTGGCATTCATTCCAACAATAAGAGCCCAGAATTTGTTCCATCACCGGTCTGGCTGAGGTTTACTGGTTTGGCGGTCATAAAATGTAATAAAAAATGTGTTTGGGGGAGAGAACTTGCTCAACTCTGATTCTGACGCTGATAAGAAAGACTCTGGGGGCGCCTTCACAACCCAAGTCCGTTTGGTTCGCCTGAATCAGAGTGAACTTGATACTTTTGGTTCGTTTTGTATTTAGTCTAGTTTGCTTTCACAGTGCAGAAATGTAAGCGGGCCAAAAAAGAAACAAAAAAATATTATACATATATATACTTGCAGTCTAGTTAGTTATTGGCTGGAAAGTTGGCGGTGGAAAATAGAAATAAACAAAGCAACATGGAGCCGAATGCACCCCAAGTACCTTTGATTATTCTGGACCCAGTCCTGCTGTGGTGTTCCTACCAAACGACGGCCCTGATGTCAAGGAAACATCAGACATCAGTGTTTTGTCGCACCAGTAAATTTGGAAGCTGACCAAGACCCCCTCTAGCAAGTGGTCTCAGACCTGTTATTATGGTCTACATCAGAGCATGTTTGGAGCGTTCACAAGCGGCCAAACGAACTGTAATGAGGACCTAACCACACCAGGGGTTCGATCGAAACTGAACTTTGAGTTATGAAAGCGCCCTGTAACTAGGTTTAAAAAGAGGAATTTAGAAAACCTCCTTCCAAAAGATTGTACTAGGTCCTACTGAGGTCAAGAGTGCCATCGAGTCCATTTGGGCCAAAAAACAACATAGGGAGCCTAACCTATACTGTATCTGTTACAGAGCGGCACACAGCTCAGCTGTCTTTACTTGTTTCAAGAAGCGCAGGTGTTATTTTCACTGCCAGTTTATTTGCACCAGTCTGCGTACGCTGTTAAGAGAAGTTTGCCTTCAGGGCTTTCTGCCAGGAAGCCCCTCTTGGTCAGGTTTAGGGGGGAAAAATTATTGTTTGGCTACAAATAGCAAGATTTATGTCAGAAAAGCCGTTCTGTCAGAAAGCCCTGAAGGCTAACTTGGCCTGTGCTCTGTACACCCATGACCTTTTTGGTCTTAAAACGAGATGTGGTCAGATGAATTGTTCATGCATTGCTGTCCTGGAGCAGCAAAAATTTAACACAAACCAAAATTCAATGGTGTTGTATTTTTGTAAAGGGTACATTATTCTGATCGTGACATGCACCTTCATAGACGGGGTCACACCTTGAATATTCTCTTGTTACATACTCAGGGATCGGCAGCAGCAGTGTTGCTCTAAGCTGTACCCCGGAAAGGACTTTTACAAACTTTCTGGTCAGCGTGATATGTACCTGACTAAAGGCTAAAATGCATAGAAAAAGCTATGTTATTATAATACCTGTGTACATGTGGACTAGGCTTCTGAATACTCCAACATATTCTGTGTTGGCTGGATAAATAACAAAAAAATCCACCCTACAGCAGTTCATTGAGTGGACGATATGTTAATCTACTACACCTCCCAGGTCATCATTGTTACCTTGTGTCTTAATCCTTATAAACTATCATAAATATCTTCAATTTAAAATCCCCTTGTGTTTTCCCTTTCTTCCCTTTATCAGATAGTAGTGTAGAACATAATTAGTTCACTGTAAGCTGACTGATGTTACCGTGTTAGTTCAAAGAAACAAACACTTCTCCAATTAGCATCCTATTTTTAGCCACGACTCACAAGCTGGTAGAGCACGAATTCCCAACATGCCAACACATTGCCAAGCAACGTAGTGTGTGTTTGCACATTGCTAACATGAACAAGTATGTGTATTTTACACATGTGCTTGTATCTGTCCAGTTCATTTGTTGTTGGACCAGCTTTTTTTTTGAAAGTGCAAGCTGAAGAGTGTGAAAGCCAAAGCAATAGGAAGACAATTATGCATCTTCCACTTGGAGAGCGAAGTGGTATTAGGGAACAAATGACAAGCTGTGAAGAAAGTGGGGAGTGTATGGGAGAGGAGAACAGCAACAGAGAGAGAAAAAGGAGGCAGAGACAGAAGTGAAACTCCCATGCAAGAGACTTCTGTGAAGTCTGTGAAGGATGCGCCTCCGCTTCTTCGCTTTTCCACTTATTTAAAAACTGACACATTTGAGAGAGATTTTAAATCATTTATTCTGCATGGCATTATGAATAATTTTCTCTTTCTACACGATTTGACAGAATATTGAATCTAAACAAAGCTCTGTGCTTGCAGTGGAAGAGACTCTAACGGTGATCATCACTAATATTGATTTTTTTTTTTGATTTGAAAAGTATTTTTTTAAATCACATCTTTATATACAACCGTTTTATTCAGTGGAGACGTAACTGTCTAATCTGTACCTTGGGATTTATATCTGTTTTCTTTGGCATGCACAGTAGGTAGCTAGTTGACAGAGTTAGCAGTGGCATGGGGTTTGGGTATTGGTGTGTGTGTGTGTGTGTGTTGGGGAGCTGCAAGAAAAGCTTTGATGTGATTCTCAAGAGATGATATGACTGAGATTCAGCTGTAAAGCTGATGAAAACACAGACAGAGAGAGTGAAGAAGCCGAGGCAGAGGGAGGTTAAGTGTTCGTTGAGACAGCTGATGTGAACTTGTACGTCTCAAGACAGACAGATGGAGGAAAAGATGCCACTGGGTACGTGGGGAGACTCAGCCGGGCTAACTGTCAGAGAGCTGAACCGTATGTGTTAAGAACGAAAAGGCATACAGACAGAGAGAAACCTTCCTCAATGAGGAGGATTTAATCACAGTCCCAGCTGTTATCCAGTAACATCATCATCCTTTTTCTCTACTGTCACGTTCTCTTCATCAGCTCTGCGGATTTCCCCCCGTGAGACGGACCGTTGATTCCCCTCCCTCACAGCTTCCCCCCTTAATGGAAAACTAAAGGTGTTCCGGCTCATTCCACGTTCATCTGAGTCTAACGTAATAACTCTCCAAACGGAGCTTGTTATTCCATTATCACTGGTTTGTGTGTGTGTCTGTCTGTGTATGTGTGATCTCCTAAGAAGTCCCAGCGGAGCTTTCTATCTGAGAACGGACCCATCAGGTGTCACAATGGGCAGGGTTTGTTTTTTTACCTGCTGAGTCACACAGGATGAGTCAGTCACGGCGGGAGAGCTGATTGGAAAGACACGTGTCAGACATCAGCTCTCCTGACCGAGTAAGCCTCTCAGACTCAGACCCTTAGGCAACCCCGTCAGTACACTCACATAACCTTGAACCATCAGCATCCACTTCAGAGGAATTCATATTCCTGCAGTGATGGAATCGGTTAAAAACACCTTACATAAATATGGATATGGACTGAATACATTTAAAGCAACTACAAGCAGTGTATATAAAGTTTACAGTTTAAATGCATTACTGATGTCCCTATATGACCTTTATATGCAAACGTGACCATCAGCAAGATTTCAATGAAAAGTAAGATCCTGAATTGTATAGCTATCATACAAAGGAGGGGAGGTGGATGGCACTAACCCAGACCTTTGAGGGAGGAGACCAACATATTTACTCATCTATAAAACTGATGTAACTGCTACCATTAAATCAGAATAGAAGTAGTAAGAGTTAATAAAAAAAATGTTGCCTAATCTTTTGCAAGCAGTTTTGGTGCCTAAACATAAGCAAGTGCTTCCATGTCACAACAAGACAATGCGTTTAAGGGGGCATTCACACCTGAGCTGTTGATCCACTTGAAACAAACCCTGGTGTGTGTTGTTGTATGGTCTGGTGTTCTCTGGTGTGAATGGTCAAACGAACTCTGGTGTAGACCAAAGAACCAAAAAAAACGGTGATCTTTGCCCTCCAGTGACCCAGAGTTCAGTTTACTGCGGGTCACAACACTCGTAGACTCGTGGTCTAACGATGAAGTAAATGCCCTTATCAAAATATGGATCACATAACACAGTTTCTTGTGGCGACACATAAAAACAACAAAGTCTTCAAATTATTTAGCAACAGAATGGTGGCTAATGGATAAATTCGCACAGCAGATCAATGCCAAGTAAAAGTGAGAAAAACTATGCCAACATTACATTGAAGTCTGCGACTTGCTTCAAAAAGTGGCAGCTCTTTCCCTCACACATTGTCCAATAGACAAAGGACAGCATCAACAGCATGGCATTTCTTTACAATGCTTAGTGTGATAGCAAACCAAACCAATGAAAATGCAACAATGCAATGCAACTTTACTAGTGAATCGCACAGTCCACCAGACTTTATGTGTGGAAGCGACCTAAAACAAAACTATTATTATTTGAGATATCATGTGAACTATGTTGCGTATGCAAGAAATCATACAAACCTGTTCATGAAAATATGCTGTGAAATTAGATAAAGCTTTATGAAACACAGACCAGATGAACCTAGGTTTACATTTCCCCAAGTTATGTCAACTAGTTAAAAGGAAGAGGAGATTTTTCTTTTGAGATTTGTATTATAAGTGATATTTGGTAGTTATGGCTGATACTGGGCAGGTTTAGAAAGTAAAAAGACCAGAATTGACCAAACTAATAAAAAAGCTAAGAGGGACACTGAGCACGGGCAAAAAAACACAAATCCATTTTGGTTGCTCATTCAGCAGATGGAGAGAAGGTCAATGTCTAACCTGAACTATGTTGCTGGACACGACCTTGTCTGACACAAGGCCATGATGCTCCTGGAAACACAAGCACTTGTCAACAGGGGTCACTAAAACCAACACAAAATCACACATAAATTACTTGCTCCTGATGCAGCTTCAATAGAAATGTGTTGAAGTAGTTTGTTGCAAGACAAAATAAGGCAGCTGTAATAAAAAATCAACAACATTAAAATAATATCACCTAATAAGCAGATTTTTTTGTTTTATTTAACTTTAAGCGTCACAGTGATAATACTTTGCATCGTACCTGCCAAGAATGACTCAAATGATTAAACAGTGTGCCAGTAAGCTTAATTGGAAGACTAACTGGTTATAAAAAAAAAAAGAAAATATTTATTTCTTTTTTTCAGGCAGCGTTTGTTTTCTTTTACTTTAGAATCATAATAAACCAGGTAAGACTCGATGTGAAGTGTATATGGCTAAATTTACACGCAGGAAATTGCAATTATATGGTTGGATTGTTCAGAAAAATAAGTCCCTGAGGGGCTGGGAGAAATATATCCTGTTGATTAAAGTTGTTTACATGCATGCTTGTATGTGAATGTGTTGCTGTAAATAGGACTATTTTATCTAATGTGTAATGTTCTCAGGTAGTAACATTTAAACATAACATCAATCAGTCATAGGTCATCAGTAATCAGTTACTTTAGCATGAAAGCACATGATGAAGTCACGAAATGTGGATATTATCAAGTGCATTCCATATTATTACACTGTACAGTATTCAAATACAGTAAATATCTTTCATTACAGCTCAGATTACCGTAATTACAAAATTAAATTAGAAAGTTATAGTTAAGAAAAACATGCAGTGTGAAAATAAAGCAGTAACAATTTTGTATGTATGAGAGAATTTATCATAGTGTGATTATATAATCATAATTGGACTAAGTGAATAACAATTTTGTAATTATGAGGAATTTAAGAATCAATAATGGGGTGCATTAACATATTAAAGTGGGGCAGAGTGAATATTACGTGGCAAAAAGTGTGTAATTAGCCAATATTGCAGAGTGCCATTTACATATTAAGTTGGCCACCGTTCATGCATGATGTGCTTTGAATTGGTCACAGAGTGGTTAAAGCTACTAAACCCTCTTATACATAGTAATTGTTGGAATAAACCAGGAAATTTAGGGCAAAAATTTGTAATATAAAGCCTTTGATGTGCTCTTTATATACCAAAGTTAGGTCAATCATGAGAAGAAGAAAGCTGTATATTTGTCCATTGTCAATGCCAATATGTATTTGCAGTGGTGGTTTTTACATATAGATACATACAGATTACTTTGTAACTCTTTTCATCATATATGTCCTTTTTTAAAATCTAATCAAGGGAGAATGGAGCATGTGGCTATAAAAATATGTTTTTCTAGGATCCATCTACCCATTATCTTTAACCACTTATCTGAACTCGGGTCACAGGGGGCCGGAGCCGATCCCAGCTGACACTGGTTGAGAGGCGGGGTACACCGTGGACAGGTCACCAGTCAATCACAGGGCTGACACACAGAGACAGACAACCATTCACACATTCCACATTTCTTCTGTATTGACTCTCCTGTAAAGGTTATATGTCGCATACGCCCCACTGGTTCTGACCCCTAATGTTTGTAGGCTGTAAACAACATTATGCAATTTTCCTCCTTGTTCTCTGTGAGATAAGAAAAATGTATCCGAACAGTGCTACATTATCCTTGTTCACAGCGAGAAAGTATATTGTGAAAATCGATATGACAGTTCAAACATACCGTACATTAAATGAGATAGACTAAAACATTACTTCTATTGAATCTATGTGATAAAATACGGACTGTGTTGTTTTCCACAAAGCTATATGCTTTTGCTTTTACACTAGACTTAGCCTCCAACTTGTGCAATTCAGTCCAACATTTTTAAAAAAAACCTGGCAGCACACACACCAGCAACACAGCTGGAAACAGTTGTGTCAGCATCCTGTGTAGTTAGTTATTGTTAAGAGACAGGCTTTACTGTATTAGTTTGGGATAGATTTAGCTGGGCATCAGCACTCTGCTATTATATGTGGTCTGAGACTGTCCATTTACCAGCTTTTTCCAACATTTCAGGAGTTGACAATTTTCACATGTAACAATCCTTTTCATTTTTGTCTGTAATGATGCTCGAAACAAAGAGTCCATAAATAATGAAGATACTGGGGGCCCCAGGAGGCTAGACAAACTCCTGGAGCTACAAGCACACAAGGCTCTTTAACTAACTAACATGACTGCCTCCTACCCAGAATCCAACACTCGGGAAGAGAAGCAAAAACTAAATCATCATCAGTTGTACTCTGCTGGGACTGAAATCACATGGTACAGAAAAGCAGCCAATAGGATAAGACCAGCTGATGTCAAGATTGGTGTGATGTTATTCTTCTACTTTACTGAGGTTATTATCTCTAAATAATTCAGAATAACCTATACTTCCATAGTGTTAGTAAGCATGCATATTATATTCAATTTCTGTTTGTTTTTTTCAATTTTGAATTGGCATTATAAAGAATTTGCTCTCTCTTTTTTTTTTTTAAATATACATAAAACTTCCTAATAAAGTGGCCAGTGGGTTCATGCTTAAGCTTACTCCATGTCCATACCCATATACATGTAAAATGATAGAACACACCTCATATTAAATGTGTCACATGCATATATGTGCCTGCAGGGCACACATACAATTATCACCAAGCCTTCCAACTCTTACAACCATATTTCAGGCAACAAAACTATTGGGTGAGGTTAACAGAAGGTTATTTTTGGCTTAAAACAAGCATGTTTTTTTATGTAACATAGGTAGATATGTAACTATGTGACATGGTTACATAGAGACACAAAGAACTTGGTGTACTCATGACTAGCAATGTGGAAACATTAAAAATAACTCAACATATGCTGTGGTCAGATCGGGGTATTTTTGTGTTTTCAGAGGGCTACGGTCAACCAGCCTGTTTTAAACCTGTGAAAATGGTGGGCGAGGGAAGCTGCAGCTGTTATACACGTGTTTTTTTCACCTCTACACATTAATCAGATAAAAGCCATTAGCGGGTTGAGTTATCATTCGAAATTGAATTACAGTGGATACACTGTGATGTATGCACATGTACAATGTATACGCAATTAGAGACAACACTACCCTGTTGAATTTCTGCACTGTGCAAGTAAGTTCATCATGCACAGTGTACAACATGGAAGTGTACTAAAAGAGAGTCCCAATTAAGACACAGCAATTAAACTGGTTTCACATGAAACAGCCATCTCCTGGGTCAAAGTTCCAGTTTGTCTGACCAATACATCTTCCCCAGCCTGCTCCCTACACAGACTTTTTTGCATCACCTGACTTCCTCCTTTGCTACTGTCACAGTTAATATAGCCATGAGAGGTTTCCACCTCACAGTAAACATAAATATGGAGGAAGGATTGTCTTATAATCACACACATACAAGTACAACAGATTACTATTACAGTAAAATCAGGTATTACAGCACCTGCCATAAGAAAACTGGAAACTGACCCAGGATGGATTTTAATAAGTCCTTTGACATTGGCTATCTCTCGCATCTGAGGTTTCTTTGCATTTATGTATTTAGAAAGCAGGTCTGTGCTTGATTTTGATATTGACTCACAGCTCTGTATGCAGCATCAGAATTGGGAATGACTGTAGGGAACGAGAGGGTTACGCACCCGTTACTATGGCATTAATAAAGAACATGTGCTTTCCTGCTCAGTTCAAGTTCAGTTCAGCTTAATTATTTATTGTCCCACATGAGGCCTTTTGCATTTGCAGAAAAAGACATCCAAACAGACAATGGACAGACTTGGAGACACACTTTTCCTCGATTTAATGAGCCTGTAGCATTATATATTTGGACTGTTTCATAGTAAATAAGTTACTGTAACTCAGAAGTAAGATATATTCGCTTCCCTATTCCCTTTATTCCCATAAATCCTAATTGTTAGTTAATATATCTTATAATTACTTCATAAGTGCCTCATAATTTGAGAATAATCACGCTGTAATTTGCAGACTATGACTTCAAACATTCAAAACCCGAAACCAGAAGCTGTTCTAATAACCAGTATTTTCAAAAGATCATATCGCTTTAGTGTTTCATTTTTTCCACCTCACAAAGACAGACTTTGCACACAAAATGTGTCTGTATGGTTGGTGAATCTGAAGCCAGAGAATGAGCCTGAGGTGAATTTGACGCTGTTAAAGGGATTTTTGTTCAAAGTCTATTGTGTAAATGGTGGAATAAAGTCTTGATTTCTCCAATTCAGTATTAAAATGGGTTTGGAGCGTTTGGGGTGAAGCAATCCCTTTACCAGCCAGGCAAAACACATTGAATTATCTCCTCTTGCAAGGGAGAGTTTATATAATATTCCCACTGCTTGGTTCAGCTGAATTTATGGACTAAGAGAAACTGTGTTCCTCTGTGTTCCGCTCCTCTTTTCTTCTGTCCTCTTCCACAAGCAGAGTCTGTTCATCTGGAGGAAGATGAAAGGATGACTTTTGCTCATTGATATAAATAAATGGAGAGAGAGAGAGGGATGAGGCGAGGCCGTGTAGGAGGGAAGATATCCTTGGGGCAAAAGAAGGAGTAGGAGAGAGGGATGAGCCGACCACAGGGAGGAGAGGAGGTGGAGGGTGAGGGTGAGATAGGAGGTGGAGAATGAAGAGTGGAGATATATGCATAGAGAGAGGAGAGAGAAGAAAGGATGGGAAAGAGAGGAGCAGAGGGAGACAACAAAGAGGAGGAAAAGGCAAACAAAAAGAGAGTGATTGTGAGAATGAGAAAAAAAACTCTGAAAATAAGATTTTCCACCACATATGATTATCATCTAAGGGTGTGAGTAATTGAGTGTGCATACTGTATGTGCAGACACATGCATGTTTGGTTGCTGCCTACGCTTGCATTTACATTTGCATGCATGTCTGTGAGTGAATTGTCCCTATGCATTTCTTGGTTTTTATAGGCTCATCTGTCTTCTTTACCTCCAAGCCTGCATGTTTGTATGTGTGTATTACAGTATATGTATGTGTGTGTGTGTGTGTGTGTGTGTACACAGTCTTTATCTCCTCCACCTGTGCTTGTTGAAGTACATTTATATGAAGCACCAGTTAACCTTTCTTTACTGTCTAAAGCCATAGCATGACATTTTATTAACTGTGGCAGGTGATCTATTACCACACTTCCCCCAATAAGATTACATTACCTCTCTGCTTTCTCCTCTTACTCCTCTTTCCCACCACTCCACCTCATTTCCCCTCCACCTTGCTCCTCCTTACCCTGCCTCCTTGTCCTGTCTTTTCCCCTTCCTCCTTCCTACCTGACTGTATCCACCACGGCAATTAAAATAAAAAGGACAGGGGACAGCAAGGGAGAAAGGAAGGAACAAAAGGGCAGGGGGAGACAGAGATCTCAATGTAAGCCACTTTTTGAGAGAGACAAGAGGAAAAGGGGAAGAGACAAGCAAAGAGAAAGGGAGAATTGAGAGTGACAGAGGAAAAGAGCAGGGTTGAGAGGCAGGGAGACAGTGAGGGGTGTGGTGGGGTTGAATTTTAATGCTCTTTAGCTTGCCATGAAGCGCTCCTCACCAAGTAGAGCAATCCCATCTGGCTGCCAGTGATGGCTGTGGTCTCCAAGATACATGGAGGACTTTAATGATAGCAGCTTCCAACACAGGAGGGGGAGCACTTAGGTGAGGGGCTGGTAGGTAAGAGAGATGTGTGGGGGGGTGTAATAATACAGAAAGGGGAAGAGTGAAGTGGAAAGATGTACAACAACAGGGGGATGCACTTACTGTTGCTGTTACACAGATTAGATATGGTGCTCAGTGTTCAGCAACATTATTACCTCAACAAGGGTAACGTCTCAGACACCCACTGGTGTATGAAAATGCAGATGAGATGATGGGTTAGTGTAAAGGATGGACAGATGGGTGAAAAAAAAAGAATTTAGGAGGAATGAGAAATTATTTTGTGCTGTAATTTACTTCTTGATGGGGATGGAAAACATTCTGTTCAGAATTTCTCCATCAGATTGCAGATGGGGTGTGTATAAAACAAAATAAAATAAAAACGTTATATGAAAAGTGAAGGCAATGCATAAATGTCTTAAACCTGCATTCTTTCAAAAGGCCAGCAGGGGGCGACTTCACTGGTTGCAAAAATACATTCTTTAGAAAGTTATCCTTTGTAGCCATATTGTTCTTTTGCAGTCAGTGCATGCATAGAATGTATTGACTGACACAATGACAATATGTCATCAGTCGACTCTTTAGGGTCTTTTCGACTAATTGAACATTGAAAATGACACTTCAATTGATATTTTAAAGCAACCAAAATGTGAAAATGCCTAATTTTCTAATTTACAAGATTGACATCATGCTATATTCGAAAAAACTTGATATTAGCGATTGAGACCATAAAGTCCTTATGAGAATGTTTTCTGAGGTAATATGTTAAGTGAGAAGTTGGGAAATTTTTCTATTGACCTAGATTTAAACCGACTTCTTTTTCAACCAGTGGAGTCGCCCCCTGCTGGCTAATCGAGGTTTCACTTTTGGGAAGCCTTCATGCTGACCATCTTTATATACAGTCTATGCAGCAAACTCCTTAAGTTCAGTTACACAGCTATATATGAAAAGTAAACCAAGGAAGGCTTTATCAGCAATATACTTAAACATGTGTTAAGTACCACTAAACATTAATCAGGTGAAAACCATTAGCAGGTTCATTTATCAGTCAAAATTAAATACTGCCAATACACTGTGATGTACAGAGCTGATCTGCAGAGCTTCTGCTTAGTGCATACTAATACTCATGCGCAATTACAGACAACACTAACCTGTTGAATTTATGCCCTACACAAGTAAGTTCATCATGCATAGTGTACAACATGGAAGTGTACTAACAGAGAGTCCCAATTAAGACACAGCAATTAAACTGGTTTCACATGAAACAGCCATCTCCTGGGTCAAAGTTCCAGTTTGTCTTACCAATACATCTTCCCCAGCCTGCTCCCTACACAGACTTTTTTGCATCACCTGACTTCCTCCTTTGCTACTGTCACAGTTAATATAGCCACGAGAGGTTTACACCTCACAGTAAACATAAATATAGGTTATAATAAACAGCTTGCTCAAACAAGGTATTTTTTTGGTGAAGGACTGTCTTATAATCACACACATACAAGTACAACAGATTACTATTACAGTAAAATCAGAAGTTACGGCACCTGCCATAAGCAAACTGGAAACTAGTAAGGCCGTCATGCTGTCAGGCTTTATCAGCAAAATATTTAAATGTATTTTCTTGAAAGAGGATTAATTTTTTTCCCACTTTTCTTTTAAGGTGAATTGTGTTATTTCTTATTTCATAAGTTACAATGTCTCACTTTGAAGTTGGCTTATCTTAGAGTGGATGTTAACTTTCAGGACAAATGTAAAGTCATGCAGATGAGCAGATGACTTGAATCATGAAGAGCAAAAAGGGCATGTAAGGCCATTCAAACTATAGCATAATTAATAGCTGGCAAGTTGCTTTCCCAGGCTAACTGCTGGGAGGTGCCCACCTATCACACTAATTTGACAGACAGGTTTTGGATGGGATCTGGTCCACTGAGAGATGGCCGCTCACCAGTCCAGTCAGTCACCTTCATAGAGTCTGACACCAGACTGCTTTCCTCTAATTCAAACTTCACATCCAATCACTTTTCATTTTCTCATAAATCCTGTTAGATCCCGCCTCTCTCCCTGTACTCCTATTAGGTGATTGTGTTTTAATTTGGAGCAGCGAATGAGCTATTAGCAGTTGCTGACACGTTACCCATGTAATGCTGGAAAGGAGCAGAGCAGCTGTGACAGTTTATCCTCATTCACTCACTCACTCAGTCAACCACGTGTGCGCACACACTCGCTAACAAAATTAAACGCACTTACTTTTGGAATTGAGATTAGCCACGCTGCCCGAGTCTGAGTCTTCACAGAGACACAGCGCAGAGCCGAGTGAGGGTGGCTTCTCCTGTTTCTGTGATGGTAGGTGTAAAAGTTAGACGTGTTCCAACACTCTGATCACATATTCAGAATGTGGCTCAGAGTGAGAAGAGGACAGGAGGGAAAATGCAGACGGAATTTTTTTTTTCCTTCTGAGGAGACACAGAGCTTTAGTTAATTGCGTTCCCAGGAGTTGTCAGAGCATTATCAGCGTCTGCTTGGCATCGGAGTTGACTGGCAGCTAGATAGAAACCTTATCAGCAAGATAAGAAGTGAGAAGAGGATACAGAGATGGCAAGAAGAGAGAGCTCAAGAGATGAAAGAGAAGAAAAAGAGAGGGAAAGGAAAGAGGAGAGAGGAGAAAGTTGGAGAAGGAGAAAAGGACCATGATGGGGGTAAAATAAAAGATATTCAGATTTTTTCTTATCTGTGAAAGTGGAGATGTTTTTATCTCCTTCACTCATCACCAAACTGCTTCTGATCACCAGAGCAGTTTGACTGGTTGCCAGCCGGCAAACATCAGCAGTGATGAAAAATCATAATAAAATGAAAATAAAACCACTCTATTGGCCTCTTTTCTGTCAGTTTAGATCCCTTTTGCAAACCTCCTGTCGACTGAACATTCACAGCAGAATCCCAGTTTTGACTTTTAGCATTTATATCCGCCGCCTTCCACTCGTTTTCTTTAAGCTTGCCCTCTATTTCTCTCTCCCGCACGATTTCTTTGTCTTAGACGAGTTTTGTGTAGCTTTCATCTGTCTCCCATTTTTTTCCTTTCTGCGCTGTTTGTGCTTTTCCCATTTCAACTCGCTTACTTTAGATTATTCTCTACTACCTCTTTGTATATCCTCTCTCCTTTTACTGCACTTTGCTTGTACTACTCCAATCAAATTCTGATCACATCTTTATATCAAAGATGCCAACCCTCCAGGAGGCACTACTTTCATGTGATGAAACTTGCTTATAATCCTTTCAAAGCTGTAAAGCCAAGGCTGAATATTAACACTCCACATTATGACCTTCTACTTACACAACAGTTCTTTGTTAGTTTTCTTACTCAGAAAGTGCTTACTGTTCCGAGTTTACCAGCTGCAAGCTGAAGAGCAAAAGAAGCACTAAAAATTAAGAGGTCCAGAGTAGAAGTGGTTACTGTGAAAAGGTCATAATGTCAAGGATGATGTCAATGATGAAAGTGCTGCATGTTCAGAGTCAGTTATTTAATGCAATGCAGTGTATACTATCTATAGCTGTCTCAATGACCCAGTTAAAACTCAGGAATCAAGTGTAACTTATTTCCATCTCTGTCAAACAGCTGAGCAGGTTATATACAGGTGAGCAAGCTTCGAGTTGTTTTCATTCATCAGCTTTCATTTCTCAGCTTAGGCTTTATGATACTGCATTTGATAGCTGTACTAGTCGCAGAGCCAGGCGCTGTCAGGTGCAGGTCCCGGAGCTGTCAGCAAGGTGCGAACTATCCGCTTACAGTGACTCCGCTTCCCGTGATGCTGGAGAGCCTTCGTAGCACGGCGATGTCTTCTTTTACAGTTACTGGGATATTCGAGGCTTGTCTTTTGTCCTGACTGTGGATGCAGACTTGATGGAAGAGAAAGGCCTGTTATTTCAGCTGTGCTGTCTTAGGCCCACTCAGGAGACTACAAGCCTGTCAGCATGTCCAACATGCCACCACCATGCAAAGAGGGCTGTATAATAAGAATAGGTGATCCCTCTCCCTTCACACCACCCATATGAATGCATAATAGACCTTGTTGCTGGTGTACATCATGTCTCGGGGCATCTGTACTGTCACTTTGTGCCCCAGATAGATATATTGCAGAGACTTTCTGGCCATGAGGTTTACAATCTCACAGTGGCCTTGCTGTCTTCACAAAGTTTCACCATCGCCATGGCTCAGACACTATTGGCAGTGCCAAGAAGGTGACAGTAGTAAGTAATATTAAGCTTGGATGCCCTTTGCCCTTAGACTGCCAATATGCTGTATTGGGCTGTGTTTGAAAGCTATATAGGCAATATATTGGTATTAATGAAAGACAACCTAATTTCATTAATTCCAATCATGTCATGACAGGCTCTTTGACTTTAAGATACCTGAATGAGGGCCACACGGTGGGTAGTGGTTAGCACTCTTGCCTCACAGTAAGAGGGTTGCGGGTTCGAGCCCCAACTGCGGCCCTTCTGTGTGGAGTTTGCATGTTCTCCCCGTGTGTGCGTGGGTTCTCTCCGGGTACTCCGGCTTCCTCCCACAGTCCAAAAACATGC